>BLSH010112741.1:2408019-2425419 GCA_018402905.1 Glandirana rugosa
ACGTAGTGTCCCGTGTCATATGTCGAGTCGTACCTGTGTCATATGTCGAGTCGTAGTGTCCCGTGTCATATGTCGGATGCTGAGCTGTATACTGTGCCCTGTGATGCTGAGCTGTATACTGTGTCCATGCTGAGCTGTATACTGTGCCCTGTGATGCAGAGCTGTATACTGTGCCTGTGATGCTGAGCTGTATACTGTGCCCTGTGATGCTGAGTTGTATGCTGTGTCCTGTGATGCTGAGCTGTATGCTGTGTCCTGTGATGCTGAGCTGTATACTGTGTCCTGTGATACTGAGCTGTATACTGTGCCCTGTGATGCTGAGCTGTATACTGTGCCCTGTGATGCTGAGCTGTATACTGTACCC
Organism: Glandirana rugosa; assembly: GCA_018402905.1. Lineage (NCBI taxonomy): Eukaryota > Metazoa > Chordata > Amphibia > Anura > Ranidae > Glandirana > Glandirana rugosa. The sequence goes on from BLSH010112741.1 coordinate 2,408,384, forward strand.
TGTGATGCTGAGCTGTATACTGTGTCCATGCTGAGCTGTATACTGTGCCCTGTGATGCTGAGCTGTATACTGTGCCCTGTGATGCTGAGCTGTATACTCCTGACACAATATGTGGAATACAGGGGACGGAGTGGGTGGATTCTATAAGGGGAGGGGCTTATTAGAAGTGGGAGGGGTCAAAAGGAAGGGCGGGACCTGGCGCCCCCCCATCCAAAAATTTCACCAGCCGCCACTGTTTATGATTACAGCCGTGTAGGCTGAAATGTGTCAACTCACTGTATCTGTGGTTTTTCCTAAAAATGCAAGATTTTAGAGGAACATTGGTTGTGTGGATCCTTCTATTGATAAATATTTTCAGCTGTGAAACTGCAGATCGAGCACCCGTGAGCTCTATTAGTGGTGAATTTTATGGGTAGCAGCACTGAACTTTCTACTAACATATTTTAGCAAGGACATATATTGGATCTGCACCTTCCTGTCTAGGATTAGTATTGCTTGTTGGATATTAGCACCCCAGAATGCAGCACAAACCTCTACACCTACCTCGTGCCTGGCTGCAGAGGTGGAGTGCAGTTTTTGGACTGCTTAAAGTGAAAATTCACTGTGAAAAAAACAATATGCTATCTTGTGGAAGGAGAATACAAATAAAAAAAATGATGTTTGATTACATGATTGGATGATTCAAGTTAACACAACTTTAATCTATTCACACATTCAAGTTTTGAATTGCAAATTAAGTTTTCTTTTTACAAATACAGAATTATTAATATAATTATTTTTTTTTACCAATAAAAAAAAAACTTTTTTAAAATTTCCTTGGACAAGATTGGGTATTCTTTTCAAATTGAATGTTCGCTTATTTCACATCATTCACTAAGATAAGTGAAAAATATCTGACATCAAACCCTCTATAAAGGCTTCTCAAAACATTTCTGGTAGAGGTTTTCTGGTTATCCAGAGCAAAGGGAACAGTCAAAACTGGATTTGCATCACTGGAACCTGTAGACACAACTTTTAGGCACACCTCTGGTAGCATGGCTTATTTACATTTTCTTATTTTACTGGTCCTAATCTGGCTTAGAATATTTTGATAATATGTAAAGAACTTTATATGAGAGCCATATTCCTTCTGATGATGGAAAACAATATGGGGTTAATTTACCAAAACCGGAGAGACCAAAATCTGGTGCAGCTGTACATGGTGCATAGACCTCCATGACTAAGCCCCGTGGGTGGTGCAAAACATGTCAGAGGACATGGCGTGTGGAGTGGTGCAAGGCTGAGGCCAACTTATACATATTATCCATATAGACTTGATAGGGTTTAGCGGCAATTTTTTGAAGTATGTTATACACTACTGGATGGTGATATTTTTCTCCAGAATTCCATTCCTGAGTACCAGCTATATATATGACTATATATACTTCCTTTTTTGCTTAGAGTAGCACTACAAGCATTAGCACACCTATGTGTCCAATGTTTATAAAAGAAAAAGCTGCCTATATGCCTCTGTGTCCCATGATCACGTGCCTACTGTGCCCAATGGTAAATCTAGCCCTGAGGATAATGAAACTGTGATCTAAAGCAGTGTTTCTCAACCTTTTATGGTGAAGTACCCCTGCAAGTCTGAAATGATTTCCTAAGTACCCTTGTCTCGAGAAAGTGAAGGGCACTGCCAGGCGGCACTGATGAGGCAGCACTGATATGCGGGACACATAGAAGGCATTGATAGGAGGCACTGATAGGAGGCACTGATGGGCTGCACTGATAGGAGGCACTGATGAGGCGGCACTGATAGGAGGCACTGATAGGAGGTACTGTTAGGAGGCGCTGATAGGAGGTACTGATAGGGGACTGCACTGATAGGAGGCACTGATAGGAGGCACTGATAGGAGGTACGGATAGGAGACACTGATAGGAGGTACTGAATGGAGGCGCTGATGGGAGGTACTGATAGGAGACTGCACTGATAGGAGGTACTGATTGGAGACTGCACTGAGAGGAGGCACTGATAGGAGGCACTGATAGGAGGCACTGATAGGAGGTACTGATAGGAGGCACTGATAGGAGGTACTGATAGGAGATACTGATAGGAGGTACTGATAGGAGGCACCAATAGGAGACTTCACTGATAGGAGGCACTGATAGGAGGTACTGATAGGAGGTACTGATAGGGGATACAGATAGGAGGTACTTATGGGAGGTACCGATAGGAGACTGCACTGATAGGAAGCACTGATCGGAGGTACTGATGGGAGGCACTGATTGGAGGTACTGATAGGAGATACTGATAGGAGGTACTGATAGGAGGCACCAATAGGAGACTGCATTGATAGGAGGCACTGATAGGAGGTACTGATAGGGGATACGGATAGGAGGTACTGATAGGAGGTACTGATAGGAGACTGCACTGATAGGAAGCACTGATAGGAGGTACTGATTGGAGGTACTGATAGGAGGCACTGATAGGAGGTACTAATAGGAGCCACTCATAGGAGGCACTGATAGGAGGAACTAATAGGCAGCACTGATAGGTGGTACTGGTAGGAGGCACTGATAGGAGATGCTGATAGGAGGTAGTAATATACTGATAGGAGGTACTGATAGGAGACTGCACTAATAGGAGGCACTCATAGGAGACTGCACTGATAGGAGGTACTGATAGGAGGTACTGATAGGTGGCACTGATAGGAGATACTGATAGGAGGTACTGATGGGAGGCACTGATAGGAGGCACTGATAGGAGACTGCAGTGATAGGAGGTACTGATAGGAGGTACTAATAGGAGGTACTGATAGGAGACTGCAGTGGTAGGAGGTACTGATATGCGGTACTGATAAGAGATACTGATAGTAGGAACTGATATGAGGTACTGATAGGAGACTGCACTGATAGAATGCACTGATAGGAGGTACTAATAGGCAAGAAGGATAAGTGGTACTGATTGGAGGCACTGATAGGAGGCACTGATAGGAGACTGCACTGATGGGAGGTACTGATAGGAGGCACTGATATGAGATACTGATGGGAGGTACTGATAGGAGGTACTGATAGGAGGTACTGATAGGAGGCACTGATAAGAGGCACTGATAGGAGGCACTGCTATGAGACTGCACTGATAGGAGACTGCACTGATATGAGGTACTGATAGGAGGCACTGATAGGAGGTACTAATAGGTGGCACTGAAAGGTGGTACTGATAGGAGACTGCACTGATATGAGGTACTGATAGGAGGCACTGATATATGGCACTGATAGGAGGCACTGATAGGCAGCACTGATAGGCGGTACTGATAGAACAGCACTGATAGGAGGCACTGATAGGAGGAGCTGATGGCTGGGCATGCTGGCATGTGTAGTTCCTGGGCAGGCAGGACTCTCCTTTTTCTCAGAGAGCTGCAGCAGACATCTTCACAGATGGCAGACAGGACATCCAAGGTGCGCTGGAGAGGGGGAGGAGCTGGGAGATGGGAGGACAACATGGGGCCAAAACATCTTCCAGGCTACACAATGGGCTCCATTCAGGGCCGTAGGTAATTTTTTGTCCTGGGGGGGGGGTTCAGCAGCAGGTATCAAGTACCAAGTGGTGAACCGGGGGGGGGGTCGGGGAGGAGAACCAAGCAGCGCTGTGTGGGTCGATGGAGCGTGGCTCCATCGACGCACACAGCACAGGAGCGAGCATGCACTGTGTGCCCCGTAGCAAGCAGGGTTGTCGTTAAGATTTCACTGACACCCACTGTAGATTGTAAGGGCAGTGTAATTTGAATGTGGTGCAGGATCAGGGCCACCTTTCATATTGATTGGACCCTGGGCAAACATTTTCTTTGCTCCCCCCCATTCACATCATAACTGCTCACTGATTGGTTGCTGATTGGTTGCTAGAGGTTAAAGCACATCATTACCACTCACTGATTGGTTGCTGGAGGTTACAGCACATCATCTCACTGCCTGCACACCATGGACTGGGGAGGTGGGGGACTCACCAATAGACCGAAAACTCCTAGAATGTGTTATTAGCAATGAGAGCAATGAGCAGATCACAAACACCTATGCAAGTAGGGACTGCAGTGTGTGTGAAAGAGGCCTTCATGGTGAAAGGTCTACTTTAAACCAGAACAGCTTGTTCTGACTCTCATACACTCCATATGTTGTGTGTATGTATAGCTTGGTTTGAGACTGCATCCGAGTGATGGCCAACCGATGAGGTTTTCAGTGCCTCAACTGCAGCCCTTGACACACCAAAAGGTTGTGCATATCATTTACTGCCAGACATACTACGTGAGATGGTCAGAGACTGCAGGCATACAAGAGATGGTCAGAGACTGCAGGCATACTACAGGAGATGGTCAGAGACTGCAGACGTACTACATCAGATGGTCAGAGATTGCAGACATAGTACAGGAGATGGTCAGAGACTGCAGACATAGTACAGGAGATGGTCAGAGACTGCAGACATAGTACAGGAGATGGTCAGAGACTGCAGACATAGTACAGGAGATGGTCAGAGACTGTAGGTGTACTACAGGAGATGGTCAGAGATTGCACGCATACAAGAGATAGTCAGGGACTGCAAATGTACAAGAGAATGTCAGAGACTGCAGACGTACTACAAGAGATGGTTAGAAACCGCAGACGTACTACAGGAGATGGTCAGAGGTTGCAGACATAGTACAGGAGATGGTCAGAGACTGTAGACATAGTACAGGAGATGATCAGAGACTGCAGACATAGTGCAGGAAAGGGTCAGAGACTGTAGGTGTACTACAGAGATGGTCAGAGACTGCAGACTACTAGAGGAGATGGTCAGAGACTGCAGGCGTACAAGAGAGGGTCAGAGACTGAAGGCGCACTACAACAGATGGTCAGAGACTGCAGACTACTACAGGAGATGGTCAGGGACTGCAGGTGTACAAGAGATGGTCAGAGACTGCAGACATACTACAGGAGATGGTCAGAGACTGCAGGCATACAAGAGATTTTCAGAGACTGCAGGCGTACTACAGGAGATGGTGAGAGACTGCAGACATACTGGAGGAGATGGTCAGAGACTGCAGTTGTACTACAAGAGATGGTCAGAGACCATCCATGTACTGTCTTACCTCCTATCCCTGTACATTGTCTGCTGAACACTCACAATGGTTCTTCCTGATCACCATAACAGGTGCTGTCAGTGTCCCCTCACACCACACATGTAATTTACTTACTGTGTGACAGGTTCCAGACTTTCAGCATGGACTGTACCTCTCCTCCCCACTGATCACAGGTCTGGTTGTTAGAGGGTGGAGTTATTGGCTGTTAGGGGGATGTGGAGGTCACGTGATGGGAGGTCAGGCAGTGGTTGGTTGGGGATTGGAAGAGATGACGGAGCATCTTATTTACGGGCAGCGCAGGTGCAAGGGGCAGCTGCTTTGTGCCCCATAACAATGACTGGGGCTGGGCCCAGGGCAGCTGCTTCTTTTGCCCCATGTTAAAGACAGCCTTGTAAGGGAGATACATTGCAGGTTTTCTGCACCACATCCTAGTGTGAACCAGGGCTTATTATTGCCTTTTCAACACAATTAAAAAAGGGCCAGGGCACTAAGGGCAGCAAACAGTCCAGCCTGGCTCTGGCAGCAATGTTGTTGTGCCTGGCAAACCCTCAGCCCTTTGGCTCTGCAGTCAGCACCACAACATAGCTGACAGATCCAGGCTGGACTGTCAGTACCAACCAAGCAGTGGAAAATGGTAACCCACGACTTGGGTGATTAGTGAATAATTTTGCCAGTTGCCACAGACTCACTTACCTCAATGGCAGCACAGCAGTGGTGGTAAGTGGTCTGTGATGACTGTCCCTAAGGCAGCAAGCAAGCCAAAAAGGAAAGAGGGAGGCTCAGCTCCTTAGCAGCAGTACTGCCTCCTTGCATGCTCTCTGCTTCATTTTCCTCCAAAGTCCAAGGCGGGTCTATGATCTGTCCGCCGGGAACCCAACACAGCCTGGTCATAACAGCGTGACGTAAGTGCCTGTGACGTGTGCCTTACACCCGACCTGCTACATCCACTTTGCCCACAATACTGACTGCTGTGCTCTGCTGTTTGTTGTTGCAGTGCTGGCACCATGAGAGGTGACAGGGCAGAGACACTTTTTATTTTTGGCAGAGTGCTCTGGGGGGGGGTTTGAACACCCCAAACCCCCCTTATCTACAGCCCTGGCTCCATTCCAGCGACAGGACCTTGGGCACCTACTGCCGGCCTGACATCCCCACCCCCCGCACATGGGGCGGACCGCTTCCCCCGTTGATAGCATAGTCCCGCGCCACACGGCTACATCAAGCCACCGGGGACTGTATGTGTGCAGGAGGACTCGGTAGACAAAGCACTGGGCATACCCTCTGCCCTTAAAGCACGTACCACCAGGGGTATGCGTACCACGAGTTGAGAAACCCTGATCTAAATATCTTATTAAAGACTGAACAAAGGTTACGGAGCATAAATGCAAAAACAATACAGAAATCTTCAGAAGGATCTTACAATACAGCAAGGTATATTTGTAAACGATGGGATTAGAGACTGCTTAAACTTTAATGCATCAGTTCAGTACAACAGTATGTCCACCACAGCTCCAGTTTGGGAATACACATTTTGAAAGTATTCCCAGAAGTGAAAATATTAATAAGACTTTACTAATAAATAAAATGTGTAGTTGTCTACAAGAAGCACCATGAAATACTCCATATTCCAAAGGTCTTAACTTCCATTTCTGCAGTAAACAAATGTGCACATTGATCTCTCTTGAAAAAGTAATTAAAGGATGAAATGTGTAGAGGCGGAGCCTAATACTAAACCTTCTCTGTTCTGTGTCTCTGTGTTTTCTTGTTGGGAGAGCTGCCGAGGTCTGAGCAGCCAGCGACTGGCAGTTCTCTTGGGATTTTTTGTCATTCCTGCATGTCTGGATGGATTGTGCTAATACTACAAGACCGTTATTGTAAAAATGTTTTATGAGTATATTTCATCTTCTTTAATAAAACTTTATCTTACGTTATTAGACTATGAGCTTTGTCTTTCTGATTGATTAAGGAGCTGGAGGAGAAAGGAGCAGTGTTTAAAGAGTTTCTCCACTTTCGTGGGGAAAAAAATAGCAAGTAAGGAAAAATAATATAGTCATATTGTAACAGAATGTTATAAAAAAATGACCTTTGCTTTTTAATCTGCAACCGCTGTAATTTTCTGAAAATGCAATGCAATATGGCTACCTGGAGGTGTTCTGTACACATAATGTTGACAGAACACCCCCCAGAAACATAATTTGCTACTTGTGTGCTTGACTCACCTATTTTCCCAAAAGTCTGCACTAAGATACAAGTCAGATTTCAGGCATCCTCTGCATCAAAAATGTAATTTTTGGTGAGATACTCCTAATAGGAAATCACATGTAAAGGGATGCAGACTCTGCAGTTTCCCTCATTAGAGCCCTACGGGTGCTTCAGCTGGCTGATAATTATGAAACCACTCCCATTAGATTCATTTTCCGACACAAACACAGACAAATACACAGGGATTTCTTCAGAATAACAAAATGTAGGAATCTGCAACAAAGTTTGTTAAAATCCTTGCAATGTACATAGATCACCAGAGGGGAGGGTTTTATTCTCAAAAAAAATGGAGTTACTCTTTAAATGGAAAGCCTAGGGGAATTCTGCCTGGTCTTCTAATACACAAGCTGTATTTGCCTAATGTAAAGGATAGACACACACTTTTGCTAAGTGCGTTTACTGAGGGCAGTGAAGGCACAATGGTGGAGAATATTTTCTGATTATTCACTATTGGACTTGAACTAATTTTGTTATATGTAAATTGTGATTGATATTTTATGTATTATATTTTTTTTTCCATCTTTTGAGTAGGCGGTGGAAATGTTTTGATTATTCATCATTGGATTGTATTTATTTTCTTGCTTGATACATTATTTATGTATAATCTTTTTGTATTAATTTTATTTATTCAGTGTTGTACTTTTTAATATGTAAGTGTGCAAACTACAAAGCTTAAAAAAAAAAAAAGAAGAAGCTGAGTAAGCATTATATTTGAAGAAATGGAGTGCAGTAATAACAGAACACAATAGTGTATTCCTGGAGTCATAGCAACATGTGGTCTTTGATTCACGCAGTAGCTGCTGTTCATGTTTCTCAAACCTTTGTTCTCCAGCTTACAAGCACCATATTGGTAAAATGCAAAATCTCCTTTTCTGTGTAGTTTTCATGGTCTTCTTCAACAAATACTAAACACATATAAAAAGGTGATACCATAGATTTGTGTTAAAGGGACAGTTTATAAAAAAATAAATTAGTTATTAAAAAGTTGTGGATGTGCATATGTTTCAATTTCAGTTGTTGTGCTAGTTCCTTTCCTACTTAAAATGTTACTTAACCCACAACAGTAAAATCAGTCTGTATGTGCAGCATAGCATGCTTGTTATAATCACTGTGGGACTTAAGGGGTTAATCCTCTGCATTGTGTAAAAAGGCTCTTTGATGCCATAGATCTTTCCCTCCTGCACTGTCTATCTGTGGAAGAGCAGCTAACACAGACAGGGTAGTCCACCTGCACATGCTCAGTTGTGTCTTTTATGCTGGAGAGAACATGTACTTGTTCTCAGAGATAGCCATGTCATATGATATTGACATCACACATGTGGGTGAGTATACAGGCTGTAGTGGAAATCTTCTCCTAACTGTACTTTCAGCAGTGGAGAAACTGGGCAATGTATAACTGACCATGGTATACGTACAGATCATCCAAAAAGGTATATAGTGGCAGTATTTTAATGTAAAAAGAAGATTTATAAGCTGTGGGCACTGTTGGGGGGGCAGATAAACTATTTCATATTACTAGGTTTGGTAACACTTTAAGTAGCTAGTTCTATAGCAGAAACCTGCACAGAATTGAATCTCAGCATAGTTCTGTGTTTGGATACTGCAGATCATAATTTGGAATGACTAATCCCATGCAGAATGTATTATCACATTTAAATATTTCTTCAGATACAGACAGGCCTGGAGGGAACATGCCAGTTTTCCCTTTTATTGCACTGCTATATAGACAAGAGCCTTTTTGTTGGGGACTGACTGGTTTTAAATCTATGCATTTTTCTTTATGCAGTTTAATTATTAATAGAAATGAGTGATTTGGTTTACCTACACCATGAGTGCTTAACCTGTGGCCCTCCAGCTGTTGCAGAAGTACAAGTCCTATGAGGCATTGCAAGGCTGACAATCACAAGCAAGGCTCCCAAAGGCAGAGGCATGATGGGACTTGTAGTTCTGCGACAGCTGGAGGGCCACAGGTTGAGCACACATGACCAACACCAAGATCTGGCTCAGGCCAGGCTCAAAGGGTACAAGTGTACAAATCATTAGTAATACCTCATCTGAAATATGCAGTTCAGTTTTGGGCACCAGTTCTCAAAAAGGATATCGGGAACTGGGGAAAGTGCAGAAGAGCAACCAAACTCATAAAAGGCATGGAGGAGCTCAGATATGAGGAGCGATTAGCGGAACTGAATTTATTCTCTCTTGAGAAGAGGAGATTAAGGGTGGATATGATCAACATGTATAAATACAAAAGTGATCCAAATAGTGAACTTGGTGTTGAGTTATTCACTTTAAGGTCATCACAGGTGACAAGGGGGCACTCGTTATGTCTTAAGGAAAATAAATTTAATCTCCAAATATGGAAAGACTTCTTCACAGTAAGAACTGTGAAAATATGGAATTGACTCCCTCAAGAGCTGGTTCTGTTCATCTCTGTAGATTGCTGGAGGCCTGGATTCTTTCCTAAATGTACACAATATAACTGGGTACTAACATTAACAGGTAAAGTTGATCCAATGAATATCCAATTGCCTAATGGGGGATCAGGAAGGATTTTTTCTCCTGCTGGAGCAAATTGTATCTTGCTTTGCTGGGGTTTTTTGTCTTCCTCTGGATGAACTGTAGGGATAGGATTGTGTATAAAGGATTGTATATTTTTCCCCTTTTATTGGTTCAACTAGATGGACTTGTATCTTTTTTCAACCAGACTAACTATTGTATGTAACTAAGTGAACTGTATTTTTTTATAAACTCAACACTTTTTTCAGAAGACATTCTTTTTTAAAGGATGGCATAGAAAGGGGAAGAAATATAAGCAACTGGATTTTTTGAAAGCCCCTCACCTTCTTTCAAGACTTCCTGTGGCAACAGTAGGACAGAGCATTCTGTTGAATACCCCCAATATTGGAAATGCATACCTGAGGGAAAATGCCATTCTTCTGGCACATTGGTGGTCATTGGGCCTTTCTGACTTCATTTCTCATGACTGGTAACAGCTTGGAGTACTTTGTTGGTAAATTTAGTAGAATTAAATTTGCTATAAAAATAACGGAGGATTGATGAATATACAGTACCAATTGGATTATTGAACATTTGAACTTGGTACATTCCAAGACCAGAATAGGCACCTTGCCAGTAAAATGTATTTTTCAAAATTCATTAATCTCTAATTATGTAAACCCATTTACATTCCACTGAGCCTCATAACAGAAAAGAGTATATCTGGTCTTGACTCCCTGAACAGCTAATCAGATTCTACATTTCACTCTTTTATACCATGATAGAAACATTAAAAGGAGTTTCTGATTGTTCTCCAAACACTTTAGATCACAAGACACTTATTTAAAGTATACAGCATAGTAAGCTCAACATCAATGTGCATGCTTTTCTAAACTGCAAACATATATGCTAAGTATTTGGTCTCCATAGGCATTAATTAGATGAAGTCCCTACGCAGGCACCATGTCAATATTAGAGATAAGCAAATTGAACAGTAAAACATATTACATTCCTAAAATCACTGAAATCTTGATTTGGATATATATATATATTACATCTCTGCAGTATATCAGTGCATACACATTTTCCATTTTTATCTATTTAACTACTTGACCAGAACATTTATTGCTATTCAGCACTGTTCTAATTTAACTGGTAACTGCTTGGTCATGCAACACTGTACATAAATTAAATCTATATAATTACTTTAACACAAATAGATCTTTATTTGCGTGGTATTTGATCACCACTGGCTTCATCATTTTTTGCTATTTAAATAAAAAAAAGAATGACAATTTGAAAATATATATATATTTTCTACTATATGTTATAAAACATGGCCGATAAAATCTAATTACTTCATAAATTTAGGCCACTATGTATTCTACTATAAAAAAAAATCTGGTAAAAAAAATCCCAATAAGTGTATATTAATTGGTTTGTGTGAAAGCTGTGTGAAAGTTATAGCACCTACAAACTATGGTATATATATATTTGAAAGTTGATCAGTCCTGATGTACTAACAGCCTAACACATTCCAAGAGGTCCTTAAAATGCCAGGACAGAAAAACCTAGTACACACGGGCCGAATGTCAGGCGACAATAAAAACCAGTGGACATTAGGCCCATGTGTATGGCAACCGGTCCGACAGAAGCCAGCCATTGGGGCGGCTTCTGTTGGACGTGCATGCTGGAAAACCAGTGGCCTACCGGCTCTTGATCTCGCTCTCAGCCGATGGCTGATCGGAGTGTTCTGGTGGGGGTATCCCCTGTCAGATCACAATAGCTCAAAGAGATCACTGTACTAACATAGGATTGTTAGTACAGTGGCTCAGACCAGAGCTGTCAGTAATGTGTGTGTATTAGGCTTAAAACTACCCCCTTCCCCTCAAATTACCTTTTTTTGTAAAGTAGACATTCTGAAGTACTTAGTAAGAGGCATGGTGAGTTTTTGTTACTTTTTTTGTAAAATGAAGAAATTCAATAAAATAGTTGTTTTACATTTTTTTTTATTTATGATTTATGATTTCTGGTCTGGACCTGCTAGTTCTGGCGAATGAAGAGCCTCCTCTGCCTGTGAAATGTTAACACAGGCAGAGGAAGTGATGTCATCTCCCCTCGTGGAGCCCTTTTGAGTTCCATCATGAGAGGAGAAGACATCTTACTGTGAGTACACCAACACTACACTGACACCAGTACACGTAGGTACACAATTAACTCCCCGATACCCCCCCCCCCCAGTTAACCCGTTCACTCCCTGTCACTGTGTCACCAATTGCAGTTTTCAGATTTTTCACTGATCATGGTATTGGTGACACTAAACAGCACTAGGGTAGGTTTAGGGCACCCCTCATTAACCCCCTAATAAAGGTTTAACCCCTTGATTGCTCCCCCAGTTAACCATTTAACCCTCTGGCACCAGTGTCACTAGTATAGTGTACAGATCCATTTTCTGATCACCATATTAGTGTCACTAGTGAAACTAGTTAGCTAGCTTGCCAGTTAGTGTCACCGTCAGTCTTTTATAGCATCAGGGTACCCCCATATATTACCTAATAAAGGTTTTAACCCCCTGATCACCCAGCGGGTGACATCAGTTAGGTTTTAGCACCAGTTAGGGTCAGCATAAATCCCAGGCAGGATCAGATTAGTGAAGGTACTCCAACACGCTCACACACTAGCTCTGTTACTAGGATAGTGTCTGAACAAATCAATATCTTTGATCTGATCAGAACTATATTAGCGTCCCCAGTAGTTTAGTGTTCCCAAAAACCAGCGGGATCAGCCCAGACACCTGCTAGCACCTGCATTTAGCCCCTCCACCCATCCCAGCCCACCAGTATCAATAGATCACTGCCACTTACAAAACACAACACACATAACTGCAGCATTTGCAGAGTCACGCCTGATCCCTGCGAATGCTAACAGTTACTTTTTTGGTAGCGATTGAAGCAGGCTCTGACAACCAGGTGCTCTTTTACCTGTGAGTCACACTAGGTGTACCTATAAATTTAGAGGCCAAAATGTCGAAACAGAGGTGCACTAGTGAAGAGGCCTACACGTTGCTACAGTGTGACTCTCATGAGCGATGGGGAAGCTCCACTGTCAGATTCAGGCTCAGTATAGGAACCAGTAGACAGCAGTGGCACCATGACAGATAGCTCTGATGACAGAGTAGTGGTCCTTGCTAAGGTCAGACGTACACGACCCCGTTCTTCTGTTGTTGAGGTGCAAGAACCACAGGGTTCTTGTATGGAGCAGAGAGACAGTACTGGTTCTGATTATCCTTCTGGTGATCTGGCAAGCACCATCAGCCCAGTGCATCCTGGTCATAGACAAACCAGCACTGCAGTAACACTTGGTGACGTGGCGAGTCCCATAAGTGCAGTTAAAGCTGGTGCGGTGGCTAGCACAAGTAGTGTCCCGCAGCCACCAAGAAGACAAACATAGGCCCGTAGAGCCCAAAGTGCTCTTACCGCTGCATTTATCAACCCTGATCGGCAGCACGTCACTTCTGTAGCACCCATACTTCCCCCATTCACTGGCCAACCCGGAATTCAGGTGGAAACAGTTGATTTTTACATCCCTTGATTTTTATTCACTCTTTTTCAAGAAGATCTCTATAGATCTATTGTGGACCAAAGCAATTTGTATGCTGGTCAATTTATCGCGGCTAATCCCAATTTCACACTTGCCAGAGACTGGAAACCTATTACGGTTCCAGAATTTAAGACCTTTCTTGGCCTATCCTTCCTCATGGGCATAACTAAAAAAAAGTGAGTTGAGGTCATATTGGTCCACTGACCCAATTCACCATATGCCCGTGTTCTCTGCTTCCATGACCAGGACACAATACGAGTAGATCTTGCGGTTCATGCATTTTAATGACAATGAACTCTGTCATCCTCAGGGTGACCCTAGATTTGATTGGCTCCAGAAAGTTTGACCCCTCATAAACCACTGTAACCAACAGTTTGCAGCCTTGTTTTTTCCCGATCAAGTTGTCTGCCTTGACGAGCCCTTGATTAAATTTTCTGTCCGTCTTGCTTTCAAACAGTATCTCCCCAGCAAGAGTGCCAGATATGGGGTCAAGATGTATAAGCTCTCTGACAGGACCACAGGCTATACATATAGTTTTGTGGTTTAAAAGAGAAAAGATAGTCACGTGGAGCCCTCCAACTGCCCAGACTACATAGGGAGCGCTGGCAAGATTGTTTGTACTCAGTGTCACCCTTATTTGGAAAGGGGTAACACTTGTACATGGACAGTTATTACATTAGCGTGCCACTTTTTAGTCACTTGTTTGATCTCGGAATTGGCGCATGTGGCACCATGCCATCTAATTGCCAGGGCTTCCCCCAGCAGCTTGTAGAATTCCGACTTAGACAGGGGAGAGAGCCTGCTTGAGAAGTAGTAATTTGCTTGCAGTGAAGTGGAGGGACAACCAGAATATTTTTGTTCTGTTCTCCATTCACGCAGATATGACTGTCCAAATTCCAACGGCGACTGGTGTTGTTGAGAAGCCCCTCTGTGTCCACAAATATGACCTTAATATGGGAGGGGTGGACTTCAACGACCAGTTGATGGCATTGTAATTAATGCCCGTAAGGCCAGATGCTGGTACAAAAAAGTGTCTGTATACTTATTTCAATTCACCCTGCTGAACACTTATGTGCTATACAAAGCGCCAGGATGAACTGGATCCTTCCTTAAATTCCAGGAAGAGATCATAGCAGCCCTTCTGTTTCCAGGCAGTGCTGTGCTCCAACTTCCCAATGCAAATGCAGTGAGCTGGCTACATGAGAGGCACTTCCCAGAAGTGCTCCCTTATGCCCCTACCCAACAAGCACCCCAAAGAAGATGTTGTGTCTGCAGAAGACGTGGATATAAGCGTGACACCCACTATTATTGTTCCTCCTGTCCTGACCAGCCTGGTCTCTGCAATGGTGAATATTTCCATCGCTACCACACACTGGTGGAGTATTAGCGTAGGGAACAGCACTGCACAGTTCTAGAGCACACTCCACCATCGCATTTTGAGAGACCCTAAGCTGGAAAGTTTACTGTTAAAATAAAAGTGCAAAAAAGTAAAATAAATAAAAAATATAAAATAAAAAAGCCAAAAATAGTTGTGGTTTTATTGTTCTCCTCTCTCTATGGTTATAGTTTTCATTTTCTTGTTTTTCTCTCTCTGTTGTTCTCTTTCTATTACTCTGCTCTGTTTTTTATGCTTAACTGTAATGTTTTATTGTTACTGTGTTTTATCATGTTTGCTTTGCAGGTAATGTAATTCTTTTATACTTTACTGTTTACTGTGGTTTATTGTTAACCATTATTTGCTTTGCAGGTATGCCATTCAGGTGCAGCACTGATTTATCTATCTTGACAGCAACAGCGTTTGCTCCCATGATACATAAATCAGCAACTCCTGCTCTGTAGGAGGTGATTTCACCACCACAGTTAAAAAAAGAGCATATATGCCGAAGCAGGGATGCACATAGGGGTGGATTGCCCCTATGCTTCTGCATATATTTTTAGAATGGTGCATGTATGCCCATAATTAGAAGTGGGTGGATGCAGGGTGGTTTTCTAATGGTGGGCATACCACTAATTGGTTGATTCTCTTTTTCCATTCACAGGCTGCATGAAAAAAAAGAACATTACAATATATGTCCAACAAGAACCAGCGACGTACTAGTATGTTACCAAACTTTGAGTGGTTATACCAGAATGATGCCTGCAGGTTTAGTTATCATCTTGTTATTGTTCTTTTCAGTCAGTGTTTAACTTTCATGCAAAAGCAATTCTAGTGGCTAATTAGCCGCAAAACTGCTTTTACAAGCAGTGGGAGGGAACGTCCCCTCCTCCTATCATCTTCCAAGGTTTTCTTGGGCTCTCCTGTCCCACCGGGGTACCTGAGAATGCAGCCAGTGATTACACCAGTTGACCATAGAGCTGATCAAAGACTAGAATGACTCCAATCAACTCTATGGCCTAAGAAACCAGAAGCTATGAGCATTTCATGAATTCGGTTTCGCCGGATATAAACAGTTATAACAGTTATAACTAGTGTTGAGCGAACCCGGACTGTAACGTTCGGGTCCGTACCGAACTTTCGGGTGTCCGTGGCACGGACCCGGACCCGGACATTCCAAAAATCGTTCGGGTTCGGTCCGGGGTTCTGCTATTTTACTCCACGTGTTGAGAAGCTGCAGGGCAGCCAATCAACAAGCGTTTCACTGGTTTGCCCTTAGAAGCCATCATAGCCATGCCTACTAATGGCATTTCTGTGATTGGCCAGTGCATCATGTGACCCAGCCTCTTTATAAGCTGGAGTCACAGTGCTGCAGTCACATGCTGATTGGGTTAGTGTAGGGAAAGGAAGCTGAAAGCTTGAGGGACATATTTGAGACATTTTAAGACCTGATCCTGCATCCTGAGATAGATTACTTTACTACTGCTGTCTGTGCTGTTGCTCTGAGGACAGATAGCAGAAATTAGAGATTTTACATACCGCTGCTTTGAGTTGCAGATCAAGCTCTGCATAGAACAACGATCGCTACGATCGTGCTCAATGATCAGATTGTTGGGGGAATTTGAGATTTCAAATACCGCTGCTTAGAGTTGGAGATTTGCAGATTAAACTCTGTCCAACGAAACGATTGTACGTTCGTACACAACGATCAGATTGTTGGGGGAATTTGAGATTTCAAATACCGCTGCTTAGAGTTGGAGATTGCAGATTAAACTCTGTCTAACAAAACGATCGCACATTCGTACACAACGATCAGATTGTGGGATCGTACACAATGATCATATTGTGGGAGTAATTTGAGATTTCAGATACTGATGCTTTGAGTGATCTGACTGCACTAGGTAGAGGCTTCTGCTTAGAGGGACAGATTCTTGTTCCAAAACCATTGCCTACTCCTATAGGGCCAGCTGTTGCTGTAAGTGACACATTATTTTTCAAAAAACATCTCCATCTCCTAGTTCAAAAGGGAGAGTTTCCAGGTGTTCCTTAGAGGGACAGATTGTTGTTCCAAACCCATTGCCTACTCCTATAGGGCCAGCTGTTGATGTAAGTGACACATTATTGTTCAAAAATCATCTCCTAGTTCAAAGGGGAGAGTTTCCAGGTGTTGCTTAGAGGGGCAGATTCTTGTTCCAAACCCATTGCCTACTCCTATA
>BLSH010112741.1:2430685-2443445 GCA_018402905.1 Glandirana rugosa
CCAAACTCACCACTATAGACTTACCAGCTGAAAAAAACAGTATCTGAATGGTGCCTGCAGCTGCAGGCACCATTCAGATATCACCACTCAAACCCAAGGACGTCATATGACGTCCGGCGGTACGGAAGTGGTTAAAAATATTTAAAGTTATTTCCCTGTCCCCATTTCTTTGTAGGTCACTTGTCCCACCCTTACCCACATTTCCTTCCTTTTGCAGACCTCTGGGACCTTCCAGGACTATTTTACAGCCTTTTTTGTGCCTAAAAGTCCGTGTCCCCATTGATTTCAATGGGGTTCGGGGTCCGGGACAAAGTTCGGGTTCTGTCCGGACCCGAACCCGGACTTTGTCCCGAAGTTCGGCCGAACCAGCAGAACCCGGACTTCTAGAAGTTCGCTCATCTCTACTTGTGACTCATTGTGGATGGGGAGCAGGTGTGTTCAATTTGGTGTTATCGCTCTCACTCTCTCATACTGGTCACTGGAAGTTCAATATGGCACCTCATGAAAAATAACTCTCTGAGGATCTGAAAAAAGATGTATTGCTCTACATAAAGATGGCCTATGCAATAAGAAAATTGCCAAGACCCTGAAACTGAGCTGCAGCACAGTGCCCAAGACCATACAGCGGTTTAACAGGACAGGTTCCAGTCAGAACAGGCCTCACCATGGTTGAGCAAAGAAGTT
This sequence comes from Glandirana rugosa, assembly GCA_018402905.1. NCBI lineage: Eukaryota > Metazoa > Chordata > Amphibia > Anura > Ranidae > Glandirana > Glandirana rugosa. The sequence continues at coordinate 2,431,370 of BLSH010112741.1, forward strand.
GAGTGCATGTGCTCAGCGTCATATCCAGAGGTTGTCTTTGGGAAATAGATGTATGAGTGCTGCCAGCATTGCTGCAGAGGTTGAAAGGGTGTGGAGTCAGCCCGTCAGTGCTCAGACCATATGCCGCACACTGCATCAAATTGGTCTGCATTGCAGTCATCCCAGAAGGAAACTTCTTCTAGAGATGATGCACAAGAAAACCTGCAAACAATTTGCTGAAGACAAGCAGACTAAGGACATGGATTACTGGAGACCAAGATAAACTTATTTGGTTCAGATGGTGTCAAGCGTGTGTGGCAGCAACCAGGTGAGGAGTACAAATACAAGTGTGCCTTGCCTACAGTCAAGCATGGGGATGGGAGTGTCATGGTCTGGGGCTGCATGAGTGCTGCCGGCACTGGGGAGCTACTGTTCATTGAGGCAACCATGAATACCAACATGTACTGTGACATACTAAGGCAGAGCATGATCCCCTCCCTTCGGAAACTGAGCTGCAGGGCAGTGTTCCAACAAGTTAACACCCCCAAACACACTTCCAAGATGACCATTGCCCTGCTAAAGAAGCTGAGGGTAAAGGTGATGGACTGGCCAAGCATGTCTCCAGACCTAAACCCTATTGAGCCTCTGTGGGGAATCCTCAAATGGAAGGTGGAGGAGCGCAAGGTGTCTAACATCCACCAGCTTTGTGATGTCATCATGGAGGAGTGGAAGAGGACTCCAGTGGCAACCTGTGAAGCTCTGGTGAACTCCATGCTCAAGAGGGTTAAGGCAGTGCTGTAAAATAATTGTGGCCACACAAAATATTGACACTTTAGGCCCAATTTGGACATTTTCACTTAGGGGTGTACTCACCTTTGTTGCCAGCGGTTTAGACATTAATGGCTGTGTGCCTACATAAGTCTATATAAGTCTACATAAGTGTCTACATCTATGCAATTCACATTTACTGTGACTGGATTTGTTAAAGACTAAAACAGACAGCTACACTACATTACACTACACTACTCTATGCTCCGGCACTGTAAAGCTGTATAGTGAAAAAAGGTTAAAACATAATAATTCATAAATAGTCACAAATGCACAAAATGTTCCTGGTCATGAATAAGTTAATAAATCCATTTCCACTATTTATTTTATGCTGCATTCAGAACTGAACAATATAGCTGAATCACAATTGTGTATCTCATTGTGCTACAGTACATTAAAAGAGTCAAATCTTAATGGAGTAATGCATTTGATATTCAACAAATGGAAGACTTTAAATGTTTGCACTGTGTCTCCAGTTACCCAGATAACTATTACATTATGTAATTCAATAGACATATAAGCACTAATTCTAATCATAAAATTATTTTAGGTCATTTTGTTAGATTTGATGAAGTCTGGAATGTCATTACTGTTTTTATTTACGAAATGAGCTCAGTGGTCTCTTTAAAGTTAGAGAAAGACGTTTTTGTTCAAAATATTTTATAGTTTATACATATTTTTTATACTAAATATTAAAATGTTTACTTTTATGTTTAATCTCTTTTTAATTGAGTTTTCAAAATATTGAGGTGCAAAAGAACAATATTCATGACAGACCAAGAGGTATAAACATATCCAAAAAAGGCAGCCATATGCATACTTGGACATACAGTATCTCACATTTTTGTAAATACTTTGTTTGTTATATCTTTTCATATGACAACCCTGAAGAAATTACACTTTGCTGCAATGTAAAGTAGTAAGTGCACAGCTTGTATAACTGTAAATTTGCTGTCCCCTCAAAATAACTCAACACACAGCCATTAATGTCTAAACCGCTGGCAACAAAAGTAAGTACACCCCTAAGTATGAATGTCCAAATTGGGCAAATTGGCCATTTTCCCTCCCCGGTGTCATGTGACTCCTTAGTGTTACAAGGTCTCAGGTGTGAATGGGGAGCAGGTGTGTTAAATATGGTGTTATTGCTCTCACTCTCTCATAGTGGTCAATGGTAGTTCAACATGGCACCTCATGGCAAAGAACTCTCGGAGGATCTGAAAAAAAAAATAATTGTTGCTCTACATAAAGATTGCCTAGGCTATAATAAAATTGCCAAGACCCTAAAATTGAGCTGCAGCATAGTGTCCAAGACCATACAGTGGTTTAACAGGACAGGTTCCACTCAGAACAGGCCTCACCATGGTTAACCAAAGAAGTTGAGTGCATGTGCTCAGCGTCATATCCAGAGGTTGTCTTTGGGAAATAACCGTATGAGTCCAGCATTGCTGCAGAGGTTGAAGGGGTGGGGGGCCAGTCTGTCAGTGCTCAGACCATATGCCGCACACTGTATCAAATTGGTCTGCATGGCTGTCATCCCAGAAGGAAGCCTCTTCTAAAGATGATGCACAAGAAAGCCTGCAAACAGTTTGCAGAAGACAAACAGACTAAGGACACGGATTACTGGAACCATGTCCTGTGGTCGGATGAGACCAAGATAAACTTATTTGGTTCAGATGGAGTCAAGTATGTGTGGCAGCTACCAGGTGAGGAGTACAAAGACAAGTGTGTCTTGCCTACAGTCAAGCATGGTGGTGGGAGTGTCATGGTCTGTGGGGCTGCACTGGGGAGCTAAAGATCATTGAGGGAACCATGAATGCCAACATGTACTGTAACATATTGAAGCAGAGCATGATCCCCTCCCTTTATAGACTGGGCCGCAGGGTAGTATTCCAACATGATAACGACCCCCACACACCCCTCCAAGATGACCACTGCCTTGCTAAAGAAGCTCAGGGTAAAGATGATGGACTGGCCAAGCATGTCTCCAGACCTAAACCCCATTGAGCATCTGTGGGGAATCCTCAAATGGAAGGTGGAGGAGTGCAAGGTCTCTAACATCCACCAGCTCCGTGATGTCATCATGGAGGAGTGGAAGAGGGCTCCAGTGGCAACCTATGAAGCTCTGGTGAACTCCATGCCCAAGAGGGTTAAGGCAGTGCTAGAAAATAATGGTGGCCATGGAAAATATTGACACTTTGGATCCAAGCGGTTTAGACATTTAGACATTAATGGCTGTGTGTTGGGTTATTTTGAGGGGACTGCAAATTTACACTGTTATACAAGCTGTACACTCACTACTTTACATTGTAGCAAAATGTCATTTCTTCAGTGTTGTCACATGAAAAGATATAATAAACTATTCACAAAAAATGTGAGGGGTGTACTCACTTTTGTGAGATACTGTACATGTCATATACATTAAGGCCAGTAATACCCATAACTTTTTAGTCACAACATAAAAAAGAAAGAGGAAAGACAGCAATCCTTGCTTTGGAAACAATCAAGATGCACATTGGGTATGGTAATATAAGCTAGGCACACAGAAAGCAATAGGGTTCCCATATACCGTATAATGTAAAGGAAGTAGAGTCTTCATATGTGGGTGTCCAGTAGTAAAATCACCTCTAACCCCAGGATGATACCCCTAAATGGTGGACCCCAGAATGGAACAACCCGAGGAGAAAAGAGTAACATTGATTCAATTTTATCAATTAAATACTGCTTTTGTTAACCATTTTAGTTTAAGATCCCCATTCTCCCACAAGTTTGTACCCTATAACATTGACTTTGCTGTCTATCCTAACATATTACCATATTTTTTGGCTAGATTTGGCTTTATCAGTAGTCCCATTGAATACATTTTTGTTAGAAAAAAAAAAGTGCAACTTTGCATTCATTAAAAATAATGAAAGTATTTTAAATGCAGTCAATTCCATTTTCTTGGTATTGGCCATTTGTAGTTCCCTGTACAACAAAATAGTGGAGCAATATTGGGAGTCAATTAGGTACTGTATGCTGCAAGTATATGTGCTCATGAGGAACATGCTGACAGGAGAAGAAAGCAGTGTTTGAGAATAGGGGTGACCTGCTCTTTCTCTTTTACTGTGCAAATACAGGTTGAGGCAGAGAGAGGATATAGAGATGACCTAGCTTTATCACTTCTATATGTGTGATAAAAATGAAAATACAATTGTGCCGCTACAAAATAAAATAGGTGAAACATATAACATGCAATAACAAATATAAGCTTCACAGTAGTGCACTAATAAAAATGTGAAAACAAAAATAAGTGTCCATGAAAAAAATATATAAACACACAAATGTCCATAAACAATATGACAATAGTGCATAAATAAAGTCCAATTAAATGCGATGAAGTAGGTGTAAAAACATCCGCTAAAACACAAACTATCCTCCACCGAAGTGATAAGTGCCAATTCCACTCCCTTCAGAATAAAGCTCACCAGATGTAGTTGCTATTCACTCTCCTGCCTAGCAAAAATAGCTCTTTTGCATTATATTGAAGTACCTCTGTAGAGCGCCAAACTTCATCCAGATCATAACGTCAATCTTCTCATGTGAAGATAAAAGCCAAAACAAAGCATCCAATAGTGTAAAACACCTTAAGGTGATCATTTATTTATACGTAATGCACTTACATCATAAACACATCAAAATCACCTTTGAATAAAGCAATCTCAATCATGCCGGGTGCCACGGTGCTGTGATCTCACCAACCCATCGTTCGCATGCTCAGGGTCAGGTATAGTTGCCGTGTCACCACGCCCCAACGCGTTTTGTTACTTCCGACTTTGTCATGGGGTTATATTATTTATGGAAATTTGTGTGTTTATATATTTTTTCATGGACACTTATTTTTGTTTTCAAATTTTTTTAGTGCGCTACTGTGAAGCTTATATTTGTTATTGCATGTTATAGGTTTCACCTATTTTATTAGCTTTATTACTTACCAGCAGCAGAGAAAAAGCCACATCACAAACCTGAATTTAGAGTTTATCAATGCTGGGCGAATCTTGTCAGAAAAATCCTTAGGCAGTAAAACAGCTCTCATGTTTCTATTTCAAATGTACTGTATATTTAGCTTTTTTTTAAGATTAGCTTTAATGTTACCTCATTCTTTTTACCTTAACATGAAAACTAGTTGTATATAAGGTCATAGTTAAAATTATATGTGGGAACAAATATTCCATTTCTAAATGCAAATAAAGACACTGGTATATTGACTTTTAAAATGTTGATCAATTGTCCATGTTTTTTCTATGTGAAATGTAGGTGCGGAGCTCATGATGTCTTAAGAACCATCAATAGTTCCTCTGGAAACCCTAAGCTGAGTCCATTAAAGCCTTAAACCCTATACAGACATTCACTATTTTATTCTTTATTTTAATATAGTACTTAGGCAATAAATTGCTGCTCTAAAACTTTACTATGTTTTTTGCTGGAGAGAAATTTACGGGAAATTGGATTTTTGGCTCTGAATAAGCCTGAATAGATCTCTAAACAACTTTCTTATTATAGTGACTGTCTATGAATGTTACTGTTACCTACTGTGTTACAAGCTTTCCCACTGATTTTCACATCTCTTAAAGCCCAAGCTTAATACAAATGAACCAGGTTGTTCCACACTAGAAGGTTTATGAATCCTAAAGATGATTGGTCCATTTGTTGAAAAGGATGACAAACTTGTAATCTAGCCTGGCCACCCATGGGCAACACTCTCATATAATGTTACTGTAACAAACTACACTGCATTTGAGTTGGGAACCCTGTGGCTCTCAAGAATTACTGTTGCTGAATCAGTCGTTTTAAGATCAGTTTTGCATTTTCTTCACAACTACTGCTGCTGGGGAGACTTTTTTTTTTTTTTGCAAAATATTAAAGTATGAATATTTTTATAGACCTTTCTAGAAGCTGCTTCATTTCTTGACCTGTGATTGGAGTGTAGCTGAGTTGTTCGTTATAGCAACCAATACACAATCCACTTTTTTCTAAAGATGATTGCTAGCTATGGACAAAAGTTTAATTTTGCATTGCTCTTGGTACCAAAAGTCATCCTCAATATGACTTATAAAATTACTATAAAATCTCATTATTATAAATACAATTTATTTTAATATCCATAGCGTCTAACCACCTATTACTACTTTCACCCATAGTATTGTTGTCTAAAGATTACTATCTCACCTATACTGAACATTCTGTAATCTCTCTTTTATAATATGAATGTCTCTGAAGGAATCAATTTCTTTTCTACAGCATTAAAAGGCTAATCCTACTATAAGAGTCTTTTTCAATAGACTGAAGTGCTTATATGTATTACAGAACAGAGTTATATATCAAAAACATTGTTCAGCTACGGCTGCTGAATGTACAGGTTACTGTATTTTTGCCTCTTTTTTTCACTACAAGCAAAATTAACTACCGTAACTCACAGTGTTTCAAAGAAAGAAATTTACTCTATCTTTTCTATTTCTTTTATGAAACATAACAGACTCTCTTCTTATTTATTTTCTGCATTTCATTAATACAAATATGTATAAAAACATAAAAAAAAAATATTAATTTGCAAAATTGACTTTTTAAATAGCAGTTATTAAATAAGGAGTTATTAAATAGAAGTAATTTATGTGTATCAAATGATGAAACCTTTTAGTATAAAATAATATGTGGGAGACATGAAAATCCTTTTTAAGATCGTATTGTTGTCTTTGTGGCAAAATAGGAGGTTCACTCTCTTTGTTTGCCTTGTGATCATTTTCACTGCAACAGAAACTGATGGTAAACCCAGCATTTTACAGTTGTTATCGGTATGGTAGTTGAGAGAAATCCAATGGGGACACTTTTGCTGGTGAAGATATCCCCTCACATTGGAGATTTGGGGGTTGATTTACTAAAAGCCAATAAACTATTCTGGGCAAGGGAATTCACACTTTGCAAGGGAACTTTGCCCAGAGCTTAGTAAAATAAAGTGAAGCCCTGCTGACTTCCATCATCCAATCATGTGCAAGCAAAAATGCAGGTTTTTTTTTTTGTTATTTTACTTGCATGTAATTGGACATTCTTTGTAAAGTGAAACCTCACCATATTTTCTAATCTTTGACCCTTGCAAGGTGCAACAGCCCTTGCAAAGTGAACAGCTTTAATAGTAGTAATAGTTATAACAAAGCTATAATAAATCAACCTCATTTGCTTTTAACCCTGGGCAAGAAGTGAAATAAAATCTACCCAATGGGACACAGATAATAACAGCCAAAAAACTGAGTGCAGTTTTAGCTATTTTATATTCTATCCAGCACTGAAAAAAGGTCTAGCTTTTAGATGTACTTTAAGCCGGTGTTTATATTGCATGGTTATCTGGTAGCCATATTTTTGAATTGCGGACATTGTTTCAACATACAAAAAGAAAATTAAGACCATTCATTTAAAAAAATTACATTAAATGCTTAAAAAAACATAAACACTATATGATATTTTGTACTATATGTGGTGTTGAAATCTGCCAAGCCCTATGGTATTACCATATTCATGTTATTTACTTTAGTTTTATATTATGTTTTAACTAATGTGCATAGTTTTCATATATCCTGCATAGAGAAATTCAAGGCCTTGCTAAGAACTCTCATACAGTATCTCACAAAAGTGAGTACACCCCTCACATTTTTGTAAATATTTTATTATATCTTTTCATGTGACAACACTGAAGAAATGACACTTTGCTACAATGTAAAGTAGTGAGTGTACAGCTTGTATAACAGTGTAAATTTGCTGTCCCCTCAAAATAACTTAACACAAAGCCATTAATGTCCAATCCGCTGGTAACAAAAGTGAGTACACTCCTAAGTGAGAATGTCCAAATTGGGCCCAATTAGCCATTTTCCCTCCCTGGTGTCATGTGACTTGTTAGTATTACAAGGTCTCAGGTGTGAATGGGGAGCAGGTGTTTTAAATTTGGTGTTATTGCTCTTACTCTCTCATATTGGTCACGGCATGTTCATGGCAAAGAACTCTCTGAGGATCTGAAAAAAAGAATTGTTGCTCTACATAAAGATGGCCTAGGCTATAAGAAGATTGGCAAGACCCTGAAACTGAGCTGCAGCACGGTGGCCAAGACCATACAGTGGTTTAACAGGACAGATTCCACTCAGAACAGGCCTTGCCATGGTCAACCAAAGAAGTTGAGTGCATCCCCTCCCTTCGGGGACTGGGCTGCAGGACAGTATTCCAACATGATAACGACCCCAAAAACAACTCCAAGACGACCACTGCCTTGCTAAAGAAGCTGACAGTAAAGGTGATGGATTGGCCAAGCATGTATCTAGACCTAAACCCTATTGAGCATCTGTGGGGCATCCTCAAATGGAAGGTGGAGGAGTGCAAGGTCTCTAACATCCACCAGCTCTATGATGTCATCATAGAGGAGTGGAAGAGGACTCCAGTGGCAACCTGTGAAGCTCTGGTAACTCCATGCCCAAGAGGGTTATAGCAGTGCTGGAAAATAATGGTGGCCACGCAAAATATTGACACGTTGGGCCCAATTTGGACATTTGCACTTAGGGGTGTACTCCCTTTTGTTGCCAGCGGTGTAGTGAGAGCAATAACATCAAATTTAAAACACCTGCTCCCGATTCACACCTGAGACCTTGTAACACTAACAAGTCACATGACACCAGGGAGGGAAAATGGCAAATTGGGCCCAATTTTGTGTTAAGTTATTTTGAGAGGACAGCAAATTTACACTGTTATACAAGCTGTACACTCACTACTTTACATTGTAGCACAGTTTCATTTCTTCAGTGTTGTTACTTGAAAAGATATAATAAAATATTTACAAAAATGTGAGGGGTGTACTCACTTTTGTGAGATACTGTATATCAACTATTAACAAGCCTCAGAGGCTAGAAGCTTTCTGAAGAAAACCCAAGAAGCACCACACATAAAAAGGGCATGCATTTGCTGACCTATACGAAGACAACGTTCACATATTTGTGGGTTAGAAACACATGCATATTCATTTGTGTCCTAGAACCACAGGAGTAATGCAATGCTCTTTAGTAGACACATGGTGGTCACATTAATATTTAATGGCACCCTACACAGTGGCAAAACACCCACTTTTAGGCACGCGTGAAACCACATGGTGCCACATCACCATGTCAGTTCTGTGAGGTGTGCCCTTAAATAAACATTGGGGACATCTTTTCTTGTGTTTCTCATGGGTACAGCAGCCCATTCAAATGAAATGTACAAGGTCAAGTGGCTCAGGTGAAAAATGTTTCATGCATATATACAAAAACCCAGGCAAACATGATGTCTCCACAGTTGTTAGAGACCCGGTACAACATTTTTGTAATCAGGCACAGTAAATTACATATTCCCCTGTAGTAATATAACATGTATTAAGGTAAACTTCCAATAATCTGGCTTAAAAGCAAGGTGCTATATCCACTTCACCCCGGAAGGATTTCCCCCTTTAGGACCAGAGCACTTTTTGCGATTCGGCACTGCGTAGCTTAAACTGACAATTGCGCGGTCGTGCGACATTGTACCCAAACTAAATTTGCATCCTTTTTTCCCCACAAATAGAGCTTTTTTTGGTGGTATTTGATCGTCTCTGCATAATTTCTGATCACCGCTATAAACAAAAAAAGAGTGGCAATTTTGCAAAAAAACAGTTTTTCTTACTTTTTGCTAAAATACAAATGCCGATTTATATTCTTCCTCATATTTTTGGTAAAAAAAATTGCAATCAGCGTTTATTGATTGGTTTGCGCAAAAGTTGCCGCGTTTACGGATGATGAGAATTAATTTCTGGGGTTTTTATTTTATTTTATTTTTTTACTAGTAATAGCAGTGATCTGCAATTTTTAGTGGTACTGCAATATTGCAGCGGACATATCGGACCATTTTGACACTTTTTTGGGACCATTGGCATTTATACAGTGATCAGTGCTCTAAAAATGCACTGATTAATGTGTAAATGTCATTGGCAGTGAAGGGGTTAACCTGCAGGGGGTATTGAAGGGGTTAACTATGTTCCCTAGGAGTGTTCTAACTGTGGGGGGGCTGGGCTGTTATGGGCATAAGAGATCTAACTGATCCCAGTGACAGGGGGAATTGCCATGTTTACATCGGCGGTTCCCCATTCTTTTGGTCTGGCCGCTCATTGGGGCTTGCCGGCGGACATCGGGTCAGCGCGCGCACCCCCTAGCGGCCACACCGTCCACACTGCCGCAGTAAATATACTGTGTGCGGTGTGGAAGGGGTTAAACTGTATAGAGTGCAGTGCCTATAACAACCAATACATAACCCAGCTTGTACAAGTTTGATTTCAGTAGAGTGAATTAATTTGGCAAATATTTGTTATTGTAATGCTAAACTCTTAGTACTTAAGTGAGACTTAATTCACATTTCATGTCAAAAAGCACACAGGAAATGTGTGTTTTTCTGCACGTGTTGAAAACACGCTACAAACATACTGCAAATACGTGTCGGACTTGCAGTGCCATTAATTATAACTGGTACTCAAAACATGATTTGCAGAAACATGGTTTGTCTCGCACTGAACGCACCAAAAAAAAAAACAACAACAGAACCATTGCAAAAATCAATGGCATCATTGTAATAACAATATAAACAATAGTTATTTTTGACAATCCAATGAAAACTTACTTCAAACATTCCCATGTTGGGAATTCTGCCTTCCTGTAGACCATCTCTTTCAACAACCTACTGAATTCTCTGTATGTTTTGCACTTATGTTTTGCTCATTCCTTTTGTATACTTTAAAATTCTGCATATCCCATGCTACCTTGATGCCATATTCCTCCTGTCAGCACCTATGTAGTTCAAAAAGCAGAACCTTTAAAATATGTGACATGGCCATGTATATTTACAGGGCATAGTGATTATATGGTACATAATCGAAGGAAATGATTGTGCGGGATTCTTTACGAAGTGAGTTTACAAACTTTACCTACTTAGCAAAAGATTAAATATATTGATAGGAATAGACTAGAAATAATTGAAATTCGATGTGAAAATAAATATATGATTTTAAATTGTAACCATGGATACACTTTAAAGTGTATTTTACTATGAATATATTAATTCTTTTTATATGTGTGCTCACATATGTGTATTTTATGAATCATAGTCTCTAGCATTTTCATGTACTTCTTCCATCTGAAGTATCTGGTTGACCAGTCACATTTCTTCCTTGTTCTAAACTGACCACACATAGCACAATGCTGATCAGTGTTAGCATGGTCAGTTTTAATCATTTGGCTGGCCATTCAGGGGTACAAGACACTGTGCAGACACACAGCATGCCTGTATTGGGAATACTGTTCAGCTACTACACCCCCTGACCAATCACAGCATGCTTCTGGCACACACCCCTCCCAATCACAGCCTGACTCTTGAACACGCCCTCTGCTCAAGTATAGCCTTTAATCCACTTCAGGCTGAACATACAGAATGATAGAATACAGGCATACTGTCCTGTAACCCCGCCCCTTGCTATCAGGAAGACGAGATGCTTGGTCACATGGCAGAATTTTTTTTAACATTTTAAAAAGAGGTTAGAAAGATCATTTCTGAAACTAAACAAAAGCAGTTATGATACTTGCATAGTTATAATAGTATCAAAAAGTGGCTATAACATAGAATGTTCAACAACTACTTTAACTGAATAAAGCTGATTACATTCCTGATAGAAATCCAAACTGCATCAGGCAAAAAGTTAAAGGATGTAAAGTATTTTAATCAGCCCCTTTATGCCTGAAGATGCAAGGATGAAAAGGGGTGCTTCTTTTCCTTTTTGTCCTTTGTCCTTCTCAAAATCAACTTTAATGAATGTAAACTTCTTTTTAACCACAACAGTACCTGGCACGAAAACCCCCTTCCTGTCCAGGCCATTTTTCAGCTTTCAGCGCTATCACACTTTGAATGACAATTACTCAGTCATGCAACCTATCGCGACTTTCGACTTTTTACCGGACCTGTCCTTCCCCCAAAAGCACGGTCCATGACAACACCAATTTTTCTTCAAATGTAAGTAATTTCAACTAAAACTCTTCCTGTTTCCTGTTTTTCCTTTTCTTCGTGGGGAAAAGTAGGAACGTAGAAGTCCGTATTTCCCCGACTAATTTTATGAAATGTAGGAAATTGAAAAACGGACTACGTCAAACCTAAAGATAGTCCTTACATTAGTCGAAATAAGTCAATTTCATCAACAACTTGTAAGATA
>BLSH010112741.1:2445267-2478505 GCA_018402905.1 Glandirana rugosa
CCGATCGCGCGCAATCCCGGCTTAAAGGGAGGACGTCATATGACGTCCACCCGCTGGAAGAGCAGGATCGCTCCGCCGTCATTTGACGGTGGGCGGTCCTGAGGCGGTTAATAAAGATTGTGCTTAGTACCATTGTAGTGTTTCCCTTTCATTGAATAATATATGTATATATATATATATATATATATATATATATATATATATATATATATATATAAACCTTGGATTGAGAGTAACTTGGTTTGAGAGTGTTTTGCAAGACAAGCAAATTTTTTATTAAATTTCATTTGATACACAAGTGATCTCTTGATATACAAGTAGCGCCATGTCACAACTGAATATAAAATAGAAGAGAGGCGCCTCTAAGTGTAGCAATATGATTACATTTAATGAAGGTATGACATTTAGCAAGGGTAGTCTTCCTGGTCACGATTGCAGACTGACAGTGGTGAGACCCGGAGGTGCAGAGGACAGTCTATGTGGACAGCTTTGTCCCGGATATCTGCATACTTAGATGTGCCTGTTTTAATCATCTACCATGTGAGTTGCTAAATGTTGTACCTTCATTAAATGTAACCATATTGCTACACTTGGAAGCGCCTCTCTTCTCTTTTATACTCTAACTCCTGCTGGATTTTGCTTCTAATCCCCTTGTGGAGGCTGCCATTGGTGGATGGACATTTTATGGTTACACAACCTATCACATTGCTATAATCTTTTTATATGGTCTATAAACTGAAGGACTTATAAATAAATGGTTGTGGAGTGAATCACCTGCGTTTCCATTTTTTCTTATGGGGAAATTCACTTTGATATACGAGTGCTGTGGATAACAAGCATGTTTCCAGAATGAATTATGCTTGCGATCCAAGGTTTTACCATATATATATCAGTTAATTAGGTGAGTCCCCCCTTCTTGGACTTCCAAAAGCTTCCAGAAATGTGTCACAGTAGACTCCCAATCGGCTACCAATATGTATAAAATCATACGTCAGGAAACACTTCTCCACTTGCAAATTCCTTTACTGGATTTCTTCAAAATACAAAGCATTTAACAGTGACTGTGCAGTTCCAGACATAACCTGTCCTTCATCAAGCTGTGTGTCACACAGCTTGATGAAGGAAAGGTTATGCCCGAAACTTGAAGAAATCCAGTAAAGGCATTTGCAAGTGGAGAAGTGTGCCTGACGTATGATTAATATATATATATATATATATATATATATATATATATATATATATATATATACGTTTGTTTGAGTTCTGGGTCTTGTAATATAAATTCCCATTCTTTCCATATACCACTTAAAATCTGCATTTCCACAAGGTACAATATATGTTCTATAGTACAGTACCCATCTTGTCTGTTATTTTTCACTTCTTTTTAAAACATTGGCTTGTATATGACTCATTATCAGCAGAGCATGTGCTCACTGCCGCTAGTTTTACAGTTTTCAACATAAAATTGTGCACAAGAAAACCAGAAAAAAAATCGATAAAAATTTGTACACCGTATTAAATTGCTCAACTTGTCTTTTTTGAGATAGCTTACATTAGTATTTGCAGAACAGTGGTAAAACTCTGTATTTAATTTCAGAATTTTCAGCACAAATTTAAAAATAATTATAGATTTGTCATTATAAAATACACAAAAATTCACTTGAATTGCTCAAAAGTATAGATTGTATATATTATATGATGGTTCAACTGAAATTCTACATCAATTTGCATTTCTTTATTATCATAACATTATAATGAATTATAGGTATACAGTGTACAGTAAATGTATCACAGTAAACACCCTCTTGTTAGTACAATTGTTTTGCAATGCATGTGTAAGTTGATACACTTACATTAGAGTTCAGCAGAATCATACAATGACTATTATGTTATGATTTTATAGAACCATAACTTTAATGCATGAACTCAGTATATGAGTTGTAGAAAGGCAATCTTCTTTTTAATTTCATGTAATAAACATTTGCATTTCAATGCTTAAAGTGATTCTAAAGCTTCTTTCAAAAAAAAAAAAAATGTTATACTTACCTGCCCTGTGTAGTGGTTTTGCATAGCGCAGCTCTGATCCTGCACTTCTTGGGTCCCACGCTGGCACTTCTAGCCCCTCCCCCTTGCCAAATGCACTCGTGTGTGCTTGACGTGCATGAGCAGCTGCTCTCATGCACGTCGCTGGATAGCACTTGGGCTCAGGTAAGTATTAGGGGAGGCTGTGAGGGGAGCTGCAGGCTTAAGGTTTTTTTATCTTCATGCACAGAATGCATGAAGGTAAAAAAAAAAAAAAAATCACCTTTACAAGTTTAATACATTGCAGTTTACCAATGCTTGAACATGGTGGCTGCACTAGTTTTCACTTTTTAGACTTTTTTCCTTTATCTTCATCTGGGGATCTGACCAGTAACACATTACTTGTCTTAGGGTGTCTCCACTCTGGATGGAGGAGTGACAAAGACACTGTTGTTAAAGTGGTTGTAAAGGCAGAAGGTTTTTTTTTATCTTATCACATGCTATGCATAAAGATAAAAAGCCTACTGTGTGCAGCAGCCCCCCTAATACTTACCTGAGGTCCCTCTCTGGCCAGCAATTTCCACGAGTGTCTCAACCACCTGTGATTTTACCTACTGATTGGCTGAGACACGGAAGTGGTGCCATTGGCAACCACTGCTGTCAATCAAAGTCAGTTAGCCAATCAGGGGAGAGGGGGGGCTCCCTGCCTGAATGGACACAGGGAGCTGTGACTCAGCTTGAGTGCCCCCATAGAAAGCTGCTTGCTGTGGGGGCACTGAACAGGAGGGAGGGACCAGGATCACAGAAGAGGGACCCAAAAAGAGGAGGATTGGGGCTGCTCTGTGCATATCCAGTCCAACAGCGCAGGTAAGTATGACATGTTTGTTATTTTTAAAGGAAACATTACGAGACTTTACAATCACTTTAAGCTGGCGAGATGGTACTGTTAAATGCACATGCGAATTTAGATATACTGAGCATGTGCAGAGTGCCCCAAGGCTCTGTACTATCAGCAGATATATTGGGGACCGTGGAAGAAGGGGAGGTTAAGAGAAGACAGGATCAAACAGCCTTTTTACACAATGCAAATTATTAACCCCTTAGGTTCCACAGTGAGTATTACAAGCATGCTTTACTGCATAAATAGACTGATTTTACTGTTGTGGGTTTAGTAACACTTTAAAGTAGATGTAAACCCTAACTGGATGGCAATATATTTGATAAACCACTGGGTATAATAAACAATTGACATGTTTATCTTTAAATACCTGTTTTATTTCTTTGATGTATCTCAGTGTTGTTCATCTTGGGCAGCCCCTTTACAACCACCTCCTGCCTACACACGTGTGCTCCAGTGATGGCTGCATGGCATATCGCGTGGGCTTTCTGATGGTAACAACAGTGGACCATGTCTGTGTAATATGTGTTGATATGACTGTTTGGATGTCCTTGTGACAGGGTAACAATACAGGAAAGCAATTGGTAGACAGGACCCAGGCTGTGACCCTATATAACATGAAATGGCTGAACAAGGACCTTCATAACAGAATCACCAACTATAATTTTATACAAAATCTGCAGATTTATGAATATGATAAACATCTTTTGAAAGTACATGTTCAAGTTTATATGAGATTTTGGTGATTGTGTTTACATATACTTTATTTATGTTGAGGAATACTGAAAGCATATCTGTACTGTAAGGTTGCTTTCACACGGGCAATCCAATTAGGTCCACCTGTCAGTTTTTCAGGCAGGCCTGATCGGACCCTCCAGTCTCTTCTATAGAGCAGCGGATGTCGGTGGACACATGTCCATTGACACCCACTGCCATTCAATCCAATCCTGTGCACCAAAACATGAGTGGACACTGACCTGTCATCTGCCTGTTCAGCGGGGATCAGCGGAGAGATCTGAGCAAGTGTATTCCACTTCAAAGAAAAGGGGCCTTATGTCTTTGAAGCCAATATTTTCATTTTGAATGATATAAAAGCATCACTTAAAATTACTATAGGCAGTTGCCCACTTTGGCCATTTTTGGCTTAACTTCATGACAATCTCATGTCTATGGTGGCAGCCAGATGCTCGAGGCCTAGGAAAGTAGACAGAAAACCTGGCTGAAAAGCTGTTGTTCTTCCACAAAATTAGTAGTGCAGGCATCATCTGGCAATGTTCCCTGGATATCATTTGCATTTTACAGAATGATTTCACTTGCTCAGCTGAGCTTCTCTTTGATTGTTCTAAATTTGGTTCATTCATCATGAATCACCAGGGTAACATCCCTTTGATATGTCTTATGGAATTATGACTTTGGAAGGAATTTTGAGGTATTAGCAGCGTCTGTGTTCCCATGTTGATAAACTTCACAGACAAAGAACGTCATGAAGGAAACAATAGCTGAAGGTCATAATTAAACAAAAACAAGGACACATGTAACTCTAAAAGAGCTTGATCATTAAAAAAAATACTTTGAAAATTATAGTAAATAGTTTGACTTGTGATATATTGAATGCATAAGGAGAACTTTAAGAGGAGAAGGAGGGGTTAACCTGGTCTCATTATAAAATAAGCAATATTTGAATGTAATGCATGTATAAATAGGTACAAATATACATCTGACATTTTTAACATTATTCTCAATGAAAACATTTTCCCTGTGCAGAAGCAGGCAGAAATAATCTGACATTTCCTTCCAGATTTTAGAAAATAAACTTTAGATGTTTCAAAGTGCAATCATCAAGTGGAAATACCAACACATTTGCAGCCTATATTACTTTGGTTCATGATTATGCAAATGTAGACCTTGCTGGATGGCTTCTGTATTTTTTAGAGGTAAAAGAAAGGTCAGTTACTTGCAGCACTGCTTGTCCTGAGTATACATCATACTCATTTAGCAAGTCTTGCTGTGGCGACTTGTTTATTTAACCTTGAGCCTTATGTGCAGTATTATCTTTGCCTCCCATCTTTTCCAATTGTCTGACAAGATGTGTGTCTACATAACTCCCATGTTTATGATTTATTTTATTACAGTACTCTTCTATGAACTTCGTTACTTGGAAACCCTTAATTTCTTGTGTAATATCTTGAACAACGGTATATAAATTACATAGAACCAAAATAAGGGCATACAATTTTTCCATTGGGCTACAGGGCCAAAATTATTTGATTTTTATAGTGTGAACAGGAAATATCTGAAAAAAGATGTAATGCAAAACAACAAATAAATCAATTAGACAATTAATTGTTTCCTTTTGTACTTAACTAATGAATAGTTATAGTCACATTTACTGTGCTTCAGGAACATATGTGGCATCATATTAGAGCAGGATAGGGATGAGATAAAACCCAGCACAGTCAAGGTTGCAGAACCAGGAAGAAAACAGAAGAAGAGAAAAAATTAATGTGACCATAGCTTCAGGTAAGTACAATGGACATCAGGATAGTTTTTCTTTTTGTCTTCATACCATCAGTTAGAGGGGGTGGGCATAGGGGTCGCTAATATCCTGGAGTTGGACTTTAAAAAAGAAGTATGGGTTCACCTAGATGGATGCAGCATCAGACCGATGCTGCATCTGTCCCTCACTGCTTCTAAGACTGAGAACCGAGTGATCAAAGACTGGTGATTACTTGGTTCTCAGTCTTCAGTGAGTAAAGAGCCGGTAGCTGTCAGTCACTGGCTCTCTGCTCTGCCCCTCCAGCGCTCACTGGAGCTCCGTGCTGTGGAGGGGGCTGAAAGGCTGAGCCAGCTGCCGGTAGATCTCGACTGTAAAGTCATGATCGATCCACAGCCTGGACCAGCTGCATGATGTCAGCCAACAGTGGCATTCAGCACTCTATTAGTTGAAAATGGGTCACAGGAGTGCAGAACAAACTGCACTCCCATGATCCTTGGGAGAAGTAGGGCCAGAAAGCTTTGACTATACTTCTCATTTGATAAGAATCTTACATTCTCCTATATTTATGATTTTCCTAGGTGATTTTCATGGCTTGCATTTTCTAAAACAGCAAAGAGGCACACTATTCCTTAAGCAACCCTTTAATTTGCCAACGTTACAGAAACAGCTGCCAAATAAGAACTATGTAGCTTGTAAACAACACACATGCACATAATCAATGAAGATAAACTTTGATCCATCTGTCACATGAGAGCCAGGTATTCCCCTACTGAATGCCACCTTCATGCTTGTAAAGAAAGTGAAACCGGTCTGGCAATCACAGCCCCCACAGTGTCTTCCTTGCTGTGATTTTAATTTCACTGTTCAATGCAGGACAGTAGGCCATCATTGTCCATTGGAGTGGTTAGAGATGGAGTTGTGGGCTTAGCAATTGGTTTTTGACCAAAACTACACATCAGTAACAGCACTGTAACATGCAATGGAAGAACTGATGAAGTCTATTATGAAAATTCCAAATTATTCACATGCTTGGGCACTAGAAAGGTTAATTTTAAAGCAACTTTATGATTCACTTCTGCTACAACCTTCATTTGGGGTCTTGGAAAAGCCATAGCTAATGATATTTGGCATTTACCCGATAGGGACAGGTATGCACTGCATGTGGTCCACCTCATTAGTTAGCTGAAATGCCCCAGCCCCTCATCACTTCCAATATGTGTGGTTGTATGTACAGTAGATGCCCTAAATAGTGATCTATATATTCTTTTTTAGGGATTAAATTACTTCTTACTATATATACGGTAAGGCAAGATTTTGAAGGTATGACTAATTCCACTGCCATTACGCATGTAATATGCTTCCTTAATATACACAGTCAGACTGTTCTGGTCCAGAATATGCTAATACAATATGCTTTTTTTTTGTTTTTGTGTTTACACTATTACTATAGTAATGATAGCAGCAATAAAGAATAAAGTCAATTTAAAAGCTGTAAGAGTCTGAGAGCAATTTATAGTAAATCTGCGAGGTCAACAATATGGGCATTCCTCTACTGACTTCACCTTAAATGTGTAGGGATCATATCGTTCCGATAAACGACTGGCCTTAAGCATTCAGCTAGTAAAATCTGACGTTACATCTTGCATGCTTCTCCCAGATTAATGATTCAATCAGTGGTGAAGGAAAGAACACGATGATAGCAAGAACCAGTCCCTAAAATGCAACTGGCAGATTGCATATTTCTTCCCTTATACAATTCCATAAGAGTGACACTGTTTTCATGAAAAACAAAACCCAAATGATGCCTCTGGTGGGTGGCGAGCACATTGGCTGAAGATTATTCAGTATTCAATACACTTCTATTAGTGTTAGATGCCTGGTACCCCACTGTTCCCTGTGCTTCTGTTACTCCAATGAACCCCTAAAGATATTGTAGTAATGTGGGGCTGTCAGGAGGAAATATAGAACACAATAGTTGACTGGGCATTTGTCACACCTGGACTGTCTTTTTGCAGTTTAGGGTAGCCATGCTACAGGGCATATGCAAACTAGGGGAGCTGACAGTGTTCTGTGCAAGAGCTGCCAATGTTGAAGGGAAATATGGAAGAGATAGGCAACGATGGACTGAAAGAAAGGAAAATTAATTCATGGAATAAATATGGAACGGAAAAAAACAAGATGGAGGCATAAAGAGAGACTAAAAAAGACAACTAGTAAGGGTATGATAAGAAAGGAGGACAAGGGAGACAGACCAGTTCTCTGCTCATTATGTGGGATTTGGAGGATGTTTGCAAGGCACAAGAAGGAACTGTATAATCAGGAGAGGCGTTTCCAGCATCAGTATCAACAATTTAATAATAAAAGGAAAACTGCCAGTAAATTCCTTACTACTCTGGAAGAAATTCTCTATCACAGCAAAGAAAGCATACTTTTTCATTATTGATGAGTGAACTAAGCTGCTCAGAAAATAATATGATATGGATTTTAAGGGAATACCTTCTGCAAACAACAACAAAAATGTGGGATCCCCCCAAAATATATACCAGACTTTTTTCCAAACAAGCAATTCAGCTGACCAGAATGGAGGAGCTGTGAGTGTGCAACCCCCCTTTTAAACTACACATGGCCACGTGCCCCCAACATGGTGAGAGTAATTTGCTTGGAGAGTCCCCCCTGGACCCATGTTACCCATGTTAAAGGGGACAAGGACCTCCTCTCCACATCCCTGGCCTGGTGGATGGGGGGGTCTGAACGTATCACCAGATATCTGCCCCCCCCCCTCATGTGGATAATTAACTCAAGGTTACCCATAGACAAAAAAAGTAAAATAGTAAATAAACATATAAAGTGTGTTCTCAAGTGACCCCTCCCCCCCCCCAAAAAAAAGGGCCCTCCAGTGTAAATACATTGTGCAGCTTGTTTTCTCAGCTCTTTGCTCTAGAGCAGAGGACACCAGTTCACGTGTCAATGAGGGCTTATTGTAAAGCCCACTTTCTGCTTGTTAATGCGGTTACTGAGGACTAACATTAGCTCACTGAAAGAACAAAATGTTAGCACCGTATACGGTTTCTGTAACACACCGCATGGCTTGACCACTGGGATTGATCTCTATCTTTATCAAGTTACTTGAGCTCAGTGATCTATGAAGCAGCAAAGTGAGTTAGGCAGCGAGTATGGCAAAGCTAGAACACTGGTTCCTGATGTTCACAAATTTGTTTACCCCTATAAACACGAGGAATTCTTATGTTTTATGGATCAGTTTCTAGGTTGTAAGCTGCTTCAAAAAAAAAAAAGCATTCAACTTAGTGTACAGTAACCCAGTTTCATTAATAGTCAGCCATCTATCTAGGGCCACTAGGGATAAGGAGGTAAGAATAATTGCTTATTCCCCAGGGAAACCAAGCTAGACATTCTACCTGTCCTATAGGTCTCCAGTTCATTGACTGCATGTTCCAGAATCTCTCCTGAAGGACTGCCTTTAGGAAGTCAATATGCAGAGCATTAATGATCTGCAACAGCGTAGTAAACACATCAGCCGAGTTTTACCTTTTAGTGTATTAGAGTAGACAAAACAAAAAAAATGAAAAGATGATATTTGAATGGTTATTACAGGATCCTTCACTTAGCTTTTTGTCTTGGTGAATACGCTTGAACATGTCAATATGCTGTGCAACTCTATGTAAGCTCTTTCGTTTCAATCATGCACTAGTGCTCTACACAGCACTTAGCTAAGTTCAGTGTTTCATTCAGTTCAGTTCGAGCAGTTCATTAACACATGCACTAGAATCACTGCCTGATTAAAAGTGAATGGTGTTTCCTACACTATGTAGATGGCTGACATCCAAGCTAAGAACTGTATGCCCTATTACTAATCAAACTAAGCAAAATTTTAAGTGAGTGTAATCACTGTAAAATGATTATGAACAAATAATCACAGAGCACAGTAAATTATATTTGTTATGTAAGATAGGGATTATAAGTAATCAGGAAAAAAATGTGTACATATTATGGACAAAAATATCCTTTAAATAATAGAATGAGAAGCAATACATTTCTCTGTCTGATACAATTTGGGACACAGCGCCATCTGCTGTAAAAGGAAAGAATTATGCTTCATACATATAAAGTGTATGAAGACTACTAATAAACAAGAAATATGTTTAAATTAGTTACCTATATTCTATGAAAATGCAAAAAAAAAAAAAAAATAATAATAATAATGCAAAAAAAAAGACAATACTATGATACAATATATTATAGTAATATATATAGTAAGTCCTTTAAAAACAATAACAGATGTCTACAGCAAGATTTTTCTTTTAAGAAGCCAAATCACCTAGCAAATGGAGTAGAAAGGTTATTTTTTGTTATTATTATTTTAATCAGATTAAGTAGTGTAACCTTACTAAACTGTTTTTTTCAGAGTAAAGGTAAGCAAGTAAGTAAGGTGTTAGAGCAAAGATTATAACACAATGTTGTCAGAGGCAGAGATTACATTTTTAGTTGCCTTTATACCTTTCACTGAGTTATCCAGTCCTTGAGTTTTCATTGTCAATTACTTTTATATAACTTCAGAAACATGTAATCATCCCAACCTTTCAATGGTTCAGCTCAGGCTTGAATTGTCTGATTAGTAACAATAATGGCTAAAATTGAGCACTCTGGGCCAGTACTGGAAATATGCAGTAGAGTAACAATGCAGTAACTATGGTTACCTGTGTAGTGCATAAACCAAAGCAATACTGCTACAACTTTATTTGTCATCCCATATGTTCAATATCCAAGCAACTCTGCAGTCTGGATTTCACAAACCAGCCCATGCACGCTTGATTTTTACAGAATTAACCTCTTGCCTAACCATGAAACGCATGGGTAAAGAGAAAGATCCAGAAAACCACACTCCAAAAAATGCTTCTTTATTGTAAGTATAGGTCCATACAGTGCAAAAATAGAGCAAGGAAAGCTAACCCGTTTCACGGCCTTCTTACGGGCGCTTACTCATAGCTGCCATAATGCTATGAGTAAGCGCCCATAAGAAGGGCGTGAAACACATTAGCTTTTCTTGCTCTATTTTTGCACTGTATGGACCTATACTTACAATAAAGAAGCATTTTTGGAGTGTGGTTTTCTGGATCTTTCTCTTTACCTGGATATGGTTTGCACGCCGAACCTGCACCCACGGGATCATGGGTATTTTGCTCAGAACTTTCCCTCTGTAGCGGGTACTACACATGAAACGCATGGGCTTTAACTCCCAGTCACTGCATATATTCATCCACAGAGGCCAGGGGTTGTGTGATGGGAGCATGCTCAATGCATGTTTCCATCACACTGACCAAGCTGTTCCACTAACTCCTGCTCATGTGACCGCTGTGAGAGCCAATCCCAGCATTCACATGGATGGAAAGCCGAAGTGTCCCAAAGTGGAAGTGGCCCTTTAAGTGTGCTTTAACACCCATTTTGATCCTTTTATTTCAATATGTTCTGTACTCTGATTAATGACTAGTAGAGAAAAACCTGTGCAGACAGAAATATGCAATCTGCCATTCCCAGGCTGCAGTTTGCTCTTATCCCTTCACTTTTGGAGCCTGCAGACTACGAAAAAAAAAAAAAAAAAAAAAAAAAAACGTGATCTAGGCTATCTAAGCTGGGAGCTGGAAATTCAAGTTTTTTTTATTTATAGCAAGAAACAGGTAGTTTTTACTCAAAAGAATAATGAGTCTGTGTAATGCTGACTAGTGCCCTATTGATTCATGCACACTACAGAATTTAATGATAGGTCATTTTCAGGCACATAATAATCAAATCTGTTCAGTGGTCTGTAACATACAGATACAGGAGAAATTATGAGTTAAAATAAAAATAAATTGGAAAGGTCGGTTGGGATCTCTGGGACTTATGTAAATATATGAGACCCAGCAAACCCCCAAGACTATAGTTCCAAATCAGTAAAAAAAAAAAAAAGAAAAAAGAAATCTGTGGCTGATCAGGATTAAAACCTTCTCAATACTCTAAATTAAGGGAGTGATTTAGAACAATAGTTCTCCAGGGCTGTTAAGAGCCTGGAACTTAAGGATTAGACTACCAAGCTTAAACAGTGAAGTCTGTAAATCTTCAGCTATTACCAGCCTCTAGGGACATATTTCAGCCTGCTTTTCTAAAGTATATTGCTGATGTTTGTAACCAATATTTCTGTGTGATTGATCTGGTCTCTATTCAGTGCAAACATTTAAACCATTCATCTTCTGATAAATATAATCAGCCTTTGCTGATTATAAACACACACTACAGTGCCGAACAAATAATTGGTCAAGGCTAAAGCACACAATACCTTCATAATACCTTACAGATTAGTTCTGTTGTATTGTTTGTTCTGTTCTGCAGATATTACTGGTAACAAAGAACTAAAAAGTCTGTTGGTAAGGTAATGATTATTGTGGCTGTTTTACACATCATGGTATTTACACTTCCTTTATAAGATCCTTATATCATAAATAACTGTAAGCTTTGAGATCAGAACCTTCTTTCTACTTGCAAACTATGCAATAAATGTAGTAATAATAACGGATCAGAAAGGGAAAGCAATCATTAGGTCTTCTCTGAGCTTCAAAATGAAATAAAGACTCTCAGAAGAATAATTTTGTGAAGCTAAAGTTTTTGGCTGGCCTAGATTTTTTGGCCAATAGCTCCCCAAAGCTAAAATAAGTCAGTGAAATAAATGTTGCACTTTTAAATGAAATAAAGCAATCAGCATTTGTTAAAAATAGAGTGAATATTAATTTGAAATCTAAATGTCACAGCCAGCTTTCATGTATTCTAAGAAAAGTCAGCGCTAGAGATGTGAAGAAAGCAGCTTGCAAAATAGTCAATATACCAACCTAACAGAACCAATACATCTACAGTGTGCAGTGCCAGAGTATTGAAGAAGACAACTGGCTTGGTTGGATTAGCTGTATCCCAGAGTCTACATGGGTGCTTGAAGCTATTGTCTACAAATATCCAGCATACTGGAAATACAAGGAACGCCAATGAACGATAAAATACAGTAAAGACTGATGCTGATGTTGAGAAGCTGCAGCAGAAAATTAATTGTGGCCAAGTTGAAGAGGTCATTCAACAGCAAGCGTCCCTTCCAGATATCGATACAGTGGTTGAAAGTTGCCCTCTGCTGGTGAGGAGTGTCACAACAAGAACTAATTACCCGGGCAGTGGCAACCTTTTGCCTATTCATCATCAGATATACATGTTTTGCTGCTTTCTTGCGCAGCTTAGAAGCTGATGAGTGGGCAATGGTGGCAGTGTTTTGGCACACTTGGTGATACAGTATACGTTGCTGGTGGAGGATTGCGATTGACCACAGTGGCTACTGAATTACTGAACTGAATTTCCACTTCCAACGAGGACACTAACTTTTCCATTAATTGGACTATTTCATTTCAATTTATTTATACACATAGATTTATTTATGAAACATTTATTTTTTTTGCACTTTGTGATTTGCATTTCATTTTTTTTGGCGTTGTACACACTTTCATGTGTCTGCCTTCAATGAGAGTGATATACACCCTTTTGTAAGACTACAGTGGTTCTGGAAGTGTCTTCTGCATATATCAACATGTAGTCTTACCAGATAAAAGTGAACACTTCTTTCTGCACATCTTTATTTCCAGTGTTCAGATTATTATTGAACACAGCCAGCTACAAAAGAAATATACATAACAGAAATTCAGCACTTGGAAAGAACACAATGTTGTTGGCTGAATATTCCAACTGGCTAATGTCCTCTTTTTATGGAATGATGATGCAAAAGTCTATCCAAAGTTGTTACTGGTACCCAAAGAAAGCTGGGATTGTAATTCTTCCAAGTATCTGATAACGACATTATTCATTTTATGAATACTTTTATATTTTATATCATTCCAGATTTCAGACATAATCAAGTTTAAATGAATTTAAGAAAAAAAACCTTTATAGAAAACTGTTGATTTGTAAAAAAGAATATAAACTGTCAACCTGAAAGGAAAGAAGACACTCACGGATGTTTTTTGTTTTGTTTGAAAGAGTGTGAGAAAAAATACAAGAGATCATTAAAATGCTGGGTAACCAAGTAATAAAACCAAATTCAAGCAGATACTTACCTTGGATACTGGAACCACTGTTCTGGGATTTCATGGTGGCCCATCAAGTGACCAGAAACCTAGGAATTTGGTTATATGATTTCTAATAAAGGAGATGATCAACCAGTCCATAATTTGATCCTTCCAATCAGCAGAGATCAAATGGCAAAATGCCTAGACATTATGGGGTTGATTTACTAAAGCTTGAAAGTGTCAAATTGTCAAAGCTTGATTGAACAAGCTGAGGTTAGAAGCTGATTTGCTAGCATGCAAAGCTGCGTCAGTTTTTGCACTCTCCAGATTTAGTAAATAAACCCCTATATCTCTCAGTACTCTTATAGGCTCTATAACTCATAACTCATTATTACTGCATCCAGCTTGCAAATGTCAAGTGGCCATACTGCATCCTTTATCACTTGCTGCCCCCAAACTCCCCATGCCTTGTGTGGGCATGATATCTGATGTTATTTCTCCGATACCAGGGCTAGTTAGTCAGCTTTAGTAAAAAGCGAAAGAGGTGCCACAATTCAATTGTCCCTGTGAGCGAAAAGTATTAAAATAAATCTAAACTCAAGAACAAAAATGTAATATATTGCAGCTTACCTTTTCTTAGCTGTGGTGGCTGCATTGTTTTTTTTTTTTTTTCATACTTTTTTCTTCTTTATTTTCACCTCATGGTCCTGCCAGCAACACACATCCTGTCCTAGGGTGAGAACTTTTTGCATCTAGGAAGAGCAACATTTTCACCTTAGAAAGGACCTGTGTTAGGACTATATAACAACCCCCTCCCCCCCCCCCATAATGTAGGGGAAGGTGTTTTGTAGTCAACAGAGAATGACAGCAACACTGATAACAGTCCAGTAGTAGAGAGCACAGGAAGTTATCACATTAAAAGTATTCTGGTTATATGAACAGCCCTTTTTCACACTTATCGAACAGATATAATAAAATGCTTTCATTGGTATGTTTGACAGACCAGAAGGGAGCAAATAAAATAAATTTATTGTCAGGGTTTACATATACTTTAATCCAGCTCTGACAGCACAGCAAGAGAAATAAACAATTTAAACAGCATTATTGTATTACACAGAAGGAACTTTTTTGACATTTGAAGACAACACTTTAATGTATCTATGGTTACAAGTTTATACATGTCCCAAGAGTATACTATTAGAACAGTTTGCAACTACCACCAATAATTCTATTCCTATTGATTTATGGTGTTCATAAAGATTGATAAAATCTGAAAACAAATGTCATTGTCTCTGTCATTCTCCTTGGAAATGTCTTAGTACAGATATTTGTATGACTGATTAATCGTCTGTGTTTGTCATTTCACACACCTTGTAACCTAGTAACATAGCGTTACAGATAGAAAAATAAAAGAAGGTGCATCTAGTTTTAGCTTTCGAGTTGTATTACTGCTGATCCACTAGGCCTCCAACTATGCAAAGGTGCTCAAGGGCAAAAAGGATAGATATGCGGTTCCAACTGCATTGACAGCGATCCGCTGAGAGAATGAGCCAGACCCTCCTAAAGCCCCCACCCCCCCACACACACACACGCACACACGCACACACACACACAGCCCGGTGCTCCAGTGAGCCATGGAGGGCAGAGCAGAGAGCTGGAGACTGACAGTCACTGCTCTCTGCTCAGAGCGGAGGGGAGAACTGAGCGATCAGTGGTGTTTGTTCACTCACTGCAGAGCTGGCTGGGTACAGATGCAGCATGGAATCAATGCTGAATCCACTTAGGTGAGTATAAATGTTTTTTTTTTTTCCATAGTCCATACTTCTCTTTTAAGGTTAGGTTCACATTACAGTGTGTTGAAAGCACACACAAAATCACATGCAGAAACATGCTGCTCTTTAACAGATGTGCGCGCGTGCCAATTTATTCCTAATGGCAAACTCATGCATTGGCAAATGAGCTGGTTTCACCTGAACCAAACGAATTGGTGCCACAGCACCATTTGGTTGGGCGAGCACAATTTTAAAAAAGGGTCAGAGACTTCTTTCTCTGCATTTCTAGTGGATAGGGCAGTCTGTTGAAATGAATGGGCTGCATGCAGCATGCAGCACAGATGTGAACCAAGGCTAATAGAAATTTTACTAAGTCTCATAAAGTTGCTACATGAAGCTCTGTGTGCCCCAGGTCTGGGGATATTTCATGCAAGGAATTGGCATGTCCAGTGACTGCTGCACACAGTCTCAACATGCCTCAATTCAGCACATTTTGTTGTATGTTAAGATGCACTGCGTTAAGTCCAGGGGCCGATTTACCAGGAGGCAAACAAGTATCTGTTTTTTAGAGCTGGCGATTGGCTCTCTTGTAATAGTAATCAGAGTGGCTTACTAGCCACTCATTTGCTATTATAAGCAGCGAGAGAGGATGCCCCCCTACCGCTGCCTTCCATGGCTCTCTTGTCCCACCAGAAGGCCCAAGCAACCGGCTGGCACATCTGCCAGCTGGCCAGGCAGCCAAGCTTTGCCCGGCTGTTCGTAACAGTAAACCAGAAGCAGTGACATGACATCATTTGCAGTTTATTTGGGAACTATTAGAGCCAGTTTTGAAAAATCGAGGGCATTCAAAAACACAGACCTTGGTGTTTTAAATGCTTTTAAGGGCAGAAGGGATTTGGAGTCTTATAGACCCCAGATCTCTCCATAAGGAGTGCCTTTCATATGCCTATTGCTATCACAAGGATGTTTACATTCCTTGTGACAGCAATAAAAGTGATAAAAAAAAAAAGCAACAGTGTAAAAATATGTAAAGAAAAAATAATTAAAAAAATAAATAAATAATTACAGTGCCCCATCCTCCCTTGCTCACATGCAAAGGCAAACGCACATGCTGGACCCGTACAAACGCAAACACAGATCGTCCCACACATGTGAGGTATCACCACAAATGTCAGATCATGGGCAGCAACTCTAGCACCAGGACTCCTCTGTACATCAATGAGGTAACCTGTAAAGGCTTTTAAAGCGTCACCTATGGATAGTAAAATTTACGTTGTTTGCCGTCGTTGCACAGGCGTGCCAATTTTAAAGTGGCTGTGGTGGGACAAATTTAGATGGGGGGAGGGCTCCCACTTTTAGTCTTGCCTATGGCAGCACAAAACCCAAAATACACCACTGGTTAAGTCATGCTAAATAGGCTGGTAGCAAAACTTAACATATATAAAAATGCACCTGCAGCATTATTTGAAATAGACAACTTTATGTTTAAAGTTTCCAGATGCACACTGTGGCCTAAGGACTGTGGGTGACTGAAAGGTTGCGTGTCTGTGGATATTGAAAGGATGAGTCTCTGTGGGCACTGGAAGACTGTGAGTCTCTAGGTGTTGGAATGTTGAGTACCTAAGGGTGTCTGGAAGGTTGCTTGCCTGTAGGTTTTGGAAAGGATGTGTGGAGACACTATAGGGTTCAAAGATATGAAGAGACACTCGAGGAGGGAGGGCTGCCATGTAGGCTGTAGGGTGCCCCATGATTTTTTGAGGTGGCCTGTTGACATGACTGTCAATAATGCAAGGGGAATGAGATCTAGGAGCAATGAAGAGAGAAGAAACATTTGCAGCATTGAGGCGTGGGGTTTAGCGGTTAAAACAAGTGGTGAGGGGGTGACATAAATTTCACTTTACCGCCTCTCAAATGCCCTTTGAAAAGAAACCCAGTGCAGATTGCTTTTTAGAAAGCACAGCTGGTGTAAATGAGCCCTAGGAGAGGAAAAAATAATTTTCCAGTGAGCAATGATCCTGCATTGTATTTCTGTTGAGCACCAATGCACTGTTATTGTCTCCATTGAGCACTGATTCACATTTAGTGTTAGCATAGAGGTGCCTGCATACATTTTTAGCAGCATCCTATCCCTGCAGTTACAGCAGAATCTCAGTCAGTTCTGAAGGGCTTTTTATTCTGCCAAATCTTTTCAATCCTTCCACCTCCTGTGCATTTCTATTAGTCAGTGAGACAAGTCATCAAAGGGATGGGCCCACAGCAATGTGTGTGGGGAGCAAGATAGGAATAAGCTCTGACACTAGCTGAATTTTTGGAGCTTTGCCTATCAGAATAGCCTAGGCATTATACCTGCAAAACTTTCTTTTTAAAGTAAACCTTCTATAAGAGAAAAATAGAATGGCCTTTGATTGCCTCCTGAAAATGTTAGTTGCCCAGCTATTATGCTTACCAGCACTTTTTTAGTCACTGACCCAGAAAAAGTGTACAGAACAGGCGAGAGAAGGGTCAGAAGGGATAGATGCCCTATTTGGTTTGCTTTTTCTAGGTTAGTGACTTAAGATGTTGAACCCAGAGCATCGACATGACAGCCAAGGAACAAGTAACTGCATAATAAGAAATCAGCAGTAGCATTCACTGTTTTTCTCTTTGGATACGCTTCCTATAAGCAGTGAGTCCTCCTTCAAACCACTTTAAACTGCTTTGTATAATAATCTCTTAATGCTGTATAACTAGCAATTATGCTGCTAAGGAACTGCTGTGATTTTATATTTTCTATTAATGGTTTCATGAAAATTCCAGTCTATAATACAATATTATTACATCATCTGATGCAATGTTAAAATTTTTGGGGCACACTAATTCTAGTCACTGTGCATGATCTAATGAATGTGCACAATCCCATATCAAATCCTGGCATTCCAGAAATGCCCATATTTAGCATTGGTTAGAGATTACAGCAATAGTTATGTGCACCACCACTGACCCACACTTGCCACAAAGAATCACCACATGTATTTAGCTGCTGTAGTCTCCATATATTAAATTACTTTTTTTTTCACCTATATATTGAGGACAACCTTTGGCAATTCATATTCCTTCATTGTATTTAGAAAACATTTTTTTCTTATTTCAAGACAACAGTTCATCATCTGATTACAGGTTTATACATAGCAAATGGCTGCCATGATCCTATTCATATTGATTGATTGTGTTTATAAAAATTGATAAAATCTGAGAACAAATGTCATTGTCTCCATCATTCCCCTTGGTATTGTCGGAGTGCAGATATTTGTATGATTGATTAACTGTCTGTATTTGTCATTTCACACTCCTTGTAACATAGCAACAAAGAGTTGAAAAAGAACCGAAGCCCATCAAGTTCAACCTAATCTAACTTGATATCGTTCTAATACTGCTTATTCAAATGGCTGCATGCTTTGCAAATAAACTCAAGCACTGAAATCCTGTATTTTTTATATTGAGGACGTTAGATATTAATCGGAAATATGTATTTTAATTAACTGTTTTCTATTTTAATTATATCTCTGTGCATATATTATTTCCCATCTCACATATGTAAAAATTGAGAATCGTAATCTTTAAGTAGAACTCCAGCAGACACTACTTGCATTAAAACTGGCCAAAACAGAAACTCGTTATAACTTAAAAAATGTTAACCCTTTCAATTGAAGATGTGTATTTTTATAATGTCTCTTTACCTCTGACAAATACTCAGTTATTCTCCTGTGATGGGCCAGTGCTTTTCGTCAACATGTCATATACACAAATTATGTCTGAACTAGGAAAAGACTTAGCTCCTATGTTTCATTGGGAAGAGAAAAACACCTGGCTAGGCTGTATGAAAACTTTCCAACAAGCTGATACATTTTTGTGCATTATAACTAGCACTTCCAATGTCTGAATTACCTATTACCTGGGGAGGCTCCTAATTGGTTTAAACCTCATCTCATCAGTTGTTTTCATTGGGGAGTATTTAAAAAGCAGTGCAGTCAGGCAGCATGATGTAGTGATGGAGAGATAGGCATAAAATAAGAAATGTATATTCTGGAGATGATCTCAGTCAACTAAATGTTTAAACTGGAAATATCAAAGTGAAACCACCACGTTTCACTGTTTATCTGTTACTCTGTTAATCTGTTTAATGCTGCATGCACACCTTTCAATGTGCATTTTCATGCATTGCCATCAGTAGACTCGATAACGCTCATCGACACATCAAAAATGGAAAACCCAACATCAACATATCATACAGATGTAATCTAGTTAAATTAAAAACAAAGGGTAACCTATGTAGATGCATAGCTATGCATCAGAATATGTGCATTAAAATGCATAGATTTGAATAGGCCCAAACACCATATCAGTTTAATGTGAAGGCTCAAAACAAAACAAATACTGCTATCTTCAAAGAAAGGATCCAAATAATTTAATATATCTAGTTCCCCTGACCACCCCCAACCCCCCCCCCCCCACACACACACACACACACACACACACAAAACACCATAAAAATCCTCATGAGCATATGTAGTGCATTTCTCTTTGGATCGCTACATCAAACAAAAGTGTCTATTTTGTTAGCAGACGATTGTTTTCTCAATCTTGATAGTGAACATGTGTCAAGACTATGCACATTAAAATAGTTACATATTCCGAACAAGCAATCTGGAACAGCTCTTTGAAAGAAAACTCACTTCTGTAGCTGCAGGCATTTTGGAAAAATGAATCTTCAAAATGTCCAACAAAGACATAGAAAACATACAAGCAGAAAACAATGTTTTTGTAGGCTGTTAGTAACTAACTGAAATCCATCTTTCGAGCCTTTGTTGTGATCTTGCGATGAGTGAATGTCTACATTTTTCTGTATTATTTAAACTGCTGATGTCTTTGCTTGTGTATGTGCTCCTGCCTAGGACTAAATCTGTACATACACTGCCTGTGAGCATACAAAGGCAGCCCTGAAGCTGAACCCAGCACGTAAGCCCTACCATTGCTCCACATCTAATGTATTACTGTGGCCAGGTCTAGGAGGATGGGGAATGGTGATAGGGATAGTGGGACACAGTCTCTAACAAGGTGATCACAGGACCTGCTCAGTATGTCCTTTCCAACCAGATATTTGGGAAAGAGCTGCTCAATGATCCTGAAAACACCTGTTTGTGGGTACTTTAATCAACGAAAATGCCTTTCAGGGGATTGTTTTATTCATGAGGACTTTTATACTACTTAAAGGATAAATTACATTATATTAAATGCAGCTAGAAAACTCAGAGATGGGTATTAGGAACTATTACTGCTTGCTATGAGTTTGTAAAAAAGCACTGTTCATAGTCTTGGCATCGGTATATGTTAAATTTAAAGTACTTCCAGTGTACAAAGCCCTTATCTTACTTTGGGCTATGTAAAAAAGAAAAGATCATTCGTACATCGTAACAAAAAAAAAAAGATTAGTATGAAATGTTGCCATTGTCACTATGATTCACATACAGGAGCAGAATTTGAAAAGTTTCCTCATTTCCACTCATTTTTTTTTATATTTGGAGTGAATGAGAATAAGACACATAAGGACTTGACAATTATTTTATAATATTCTTTCATGTCAGTTACTAAAGGAAGGGTTTTTACTCACCTCTTATTTCAATGCTAATACTGTTGGTAGTTTAGATCTAGATCAGGCCTTTGCCTATCATTTAGAACATGCATTAGACCAGTTACTCTTATTTTCCCAATACAATAATAAAATAACAGGATGGTGCCACACAAGCTGAAAGAGCTGTGCAAAGTATCTACAGATCTTAGCAGCTGTGTTATACTCATATGACAGAATGAGAATATATAAGGAACTTTAAGGTTTTTTCCTTTAATACTGTTCTCTAACTGACCTTAACTTCAGTTGGTATCTATGACAGCTGTCATTGCAGAAACTAAGCTTACACGGCACCTTGACACTTAGGAAAAACTCATTTGTTTCATAGAAGAGCATCTTAAACACATTTTATAAATCCACATAAAATATTTTTTTTATAGAGCTACCATGTGAGAAACAACCTTTTATTGCTAATCACTTTTTTACAAAATGCTAGTTGCCTGGTTGTCATTCTGAGCCTCTACACTTAATGCTTTCTGTTACTAACCTGAAACAAGAATGCAAAAAAGTAATTTCTCTTTCTTTCCTGATCTGCATACTTCCGATAGGTCAATTACTCAATGATACAAAAGTGTTTGGAAGGTGAGCAGTAGCAGTTCCAATGTTTTTTTATAGATATTTATATAGTGCCAACAATTTAAGCAGTCCATATTGCACATTCACATCAGTCTCTGCATTCAAGGAGCTTGCAATCTAAGAGATGGGTTTAATAAAGGTAAATAGACTGTGCACTTTGGAAGTGCATTTGAGCTTAGTAAATGAGGGAAAGCTCTGTTGACTTTCATCACCCAATCATGCACAAGAAATGTCTGTTTTTCTTTGCATGTGATTGGGTATACTTTTCAAAGTGAACTATCTTATTTACTAATCTCAAGAGCAGCTGTACTTCCAAAGTGCACAGTCTATTTCCCTTTAGTAATTTTACCCCTAAGGCCCATATCTCATACACATACTAGGGCCAGGTATGGAAGGAAACATATACAAGCACAGAGAAAACATGCAAACTCCAAGCAGAATGGGGGGGATTTACTAACACTGGTGCACTCAAAATCTGGTGCAGTTGTTAATGGTAGCCAATCAGCTTCTAACTTCACCTTGTTCAATAAAGCCTTGGCAATAAAACCTGGAAGCTGATTGGTCTCTATGCAGAGCTGCACCAGAATTTGCACTCTTCAATTATAGTAAATAACCCACATAGTGTCCTGACCAGGACTTGAGCCAATAACCCTAGTGCTGCAAGGCAGGTGTAATAACTACTAAGCTGGACACGTTTGCTTAAAATGTAGGTAAAAGGACACAATAAAAAACACATTCTGGGTTGTACTTGCAATAATACATCCATCAATAAAATACAAGTAGAATATGTATGAATTTAGATTTTAAACATAAATTAGGATATACATTGATAGAATGTTCCTTTGAAGTTGTCCTCCCAAAGATGAACACCAGCCTAAGGAGCTGCTGATTGAAGTGGTCACTCTCGGACCCCCGGTCATATGCTTAACTAGAGATTGTAAAGCTTCACAGCAAACCATGGAAGTAGTGTACACCTTAAATGCCATAGAAGTCTGCTGCAATATTTTCCCCATTAAACAGATCTAATTTCTCATAGATTTGAAACATCACAGTTGCACATACAAACGGCTACAAATGTTGCAGAGAAAGCCAATTCCATTTCTATGTCCAGCATTGCTATCAATGTGCATGCACATAAATGCTAGGCCAGCTAAAATGACACTGATATAACTTGGTATTCATCAGCTGCAACTTTGCAACACCAATAAACCATGCTTATCAATATGCAATAGTTCCTGGTTATAATTTGGACAGAACAGATTCATAGTTCATGTTCAAATGAAGAGATATCACTGCCTTGTCTTAAAAGCTGAAGGAATAACAACTGAAATGAAAAATGAAAGTTGACAGCAAGGAAGCAGATTATCCAGGCACTGTCAGAAACATGATATGTAGATCCAATCAGGATTCTCAATTATTATTATGCGTATTTCTGTCTACTGCACCACAAATAAGAACTGGGGCTGCACTGTTTCAGAGATTCCCCTGTCAAACAGTCTCAGCTTCTAAACTTGTTTTTTTTAATGAGAACATGACACATATTGGTTGATTGGGTAATAGAGTCATTTCATTCTTGGTGAAGGGAACCTGTCTTCAGTTCAAACAACTGACTATGTTTATGGGAATCATGGGAAACTTTAAGTGAATGGAAGTTCACCAACAATGAAAATGACCCCATTTGGCAGTAGGCTAAAATATTTTAGTGACGACTACCATAAGCCATTTGATCCAATGACTGTAACTATAAGAAATGTGCTAGTGGCGTTTGTAAATATAAGGCAGAATATGTAAATATTTCAGAATACATTTACAAAACATGTGATATTCCAGTCCATGCTATGTGTTCATGCATCAGCATTGCTACAAATGACTGAACCATGACACTCTACAAGCCGCCAATAGTTTCTTAAAGTGTGCTTATCATGCAAATAATGTAGGCAGCCATGTTGGGGGCTATTCAAAAATGTAGAAGAATATAACAAAAGAATAGTATTTTATTACTTGTTAAAAGAGAACTATGGGAATTTTTTTTTACACTTACCTAGGTTGATACAACATCAGTCCAACACTGCATCTGTCCTCTGCCGGCTCTTAGGCTGAGAACGGAGCGATCAAACACCGTTGATCGATCGGTTCTCAGAGCTCCCTGAGCAGAGAGGTAGTGACTGTCAGTGACTGAACCAAGGAAATCTACAAGCCGCCAATAGTTTCTTAAAGTGTGCTTATCATGCAAATAATGTAGGCAGCCATGTTGGGGGCTATTCAAAAATGTAGAAGAATACAACAAAAGAATAGTATTTTATTACTTGTTAAAAGAGAACTATGGGAATTTTTTTTTACACTTACCTAGGTTGATACAACATCAGTCCAACACTGCATCTGTCCTCTGCCGGCTCTTAGGCTGAGAACAGAGCAATCAAACACCGTTGATCGATTGGTTCTCAGAGCTCCCTGAGCAGAGAGGTAGTGACTGTCAGTGACTGAACCAAGGAAATCTACAAGCCGCCAATAGTTTCTTAAAGTGTGCTTATCATGCAAATAATGTAGGCAGCCATGTTGGGGGCTATTCAAAAAAGTAGAAGAATACAACAAAAGAATAGTATTTTATTACTTGTTAAAAGAGAACTATGGGAATTTTTTTTTACACTTACCTAGGTTGATACAACATCAGTCCAACACTGCATCTGTCCTCTGCTGGCTCTTAGGCTGAGAACGGAGCGATCAAACACCGTTGATCGATTGGTTCTCAGAGCTCCCTGAGCAGAGAGGTAGTGACTGTCAGTGACTGAACCAAGGAAATCTACAAGCTGCCAATAGTTTCTTAAAGTGTGCTTATCATGCAAATAATGTAGGCAGCCATGTTGGGGGCTATTCCAAAATGTAGAAGAATGCAGCAAAAGAATAGTATTTCATTACTTGTTAAAAGAGAACTATGGGATTTTCTTTGTACACTTACATAGGTGGATACAACATCAGTCCAATGCTGCATCTGTCCCCCGCTGCCGCTAAGGCTGAGAACGGAGCGATCAAACACCGCTGATCGCTCAGTTCTCAGAGCTCAGAGGTAGTGACTGTCAGTCACTTTCTCTATCCTCTGCCCCCCCCCCCCCCACTCACTGGTGTGCTGGGCTGTGAAGGGGGTGGCAGCAGCCGCCTCAGACTCATAGGGGCTCGCTGAGAGTTTGAGCTGGTCCAAGCATGTGGGCGGATCCCAACCATATGGTCGCAATCTTTTCCGAGCCTGGACTGGCTCTGTGAGATCAGCCAACAACGGGTTTCAGCCCGCCGTCTGCTGAAAACTGGTCACAGAAGTGCAGAACGATCCAAATGAGCTTTGCCTGCACTTCTCCTTTAAGCAATAAGGTCCTAATGTATTGATAGACTAAATATTGCCTTGTCCAGCAATCAAAACGTCCAAATCAAAGTTTCTACAATGATATCTAAAATGAAATGCAAGCACTTAGACTTTGCAGAAATGTATCCTCTTGATTTAATATGCATAATCTATAATCTATATCTATAAGCAGGTAAGAGAAGTTGGGTCACAGCTGCAACTTTGGCTCAGAGGACTTTGCACATTACGCATCCTAGACTTCTATGGTCACAAAATGATAACTACATTTATGTTTAGGGACTTCAAGGCACCCAGAGCTCAATTCTGCTTTTTCAGTTTTTAATGTAGGTTCATTTTAGTGCCTCATAAAATAATATATACCCTTAAATTCACATAAACCTATAATAATTTAAATGCAAGCAATATAGACACCTCTACACAACTACATTGTACTAAACACCAAACACTTTGATATAGTATTGTCTTTCCAACAAGCTTTTCAAGCTATCACAAGACAAACCTCTTGAGAAGAGCTGGAACAATGATAAGCTGATGGTGTGGTCCATAGCAACCGGTTCAACTAAGTTCCTAACCAACACTAAAAATGACAGATGGTTCTGGTTGCTAGAGGCACCTTCATCTTCCTCCATAGTAAGCCCAGACTTTTAACAAGTGCAAGCTCATCACCTGCTATTCTGATAGAAGTTTCCTAGGGCAACATTCTCATCACATACAAAGAGAAGCGTTACCGGTTGTGTTACCTATTGAGCGTTGTTTCAGGAAGCATTACCTATTGAGCTTATTCAGATTACAAAGAGGAGATTGAGAAACTAGGCAACATCTCTGTCCAGCAGGGCCAAGCAATCAAGTTCCATGTGGCTTACCTGATCTGCTCCATCAGTGGATTTCATGAGCTGTTTCTCCTTATATAACGACCAAAGACCAATATTGGGCAGGAAAATTAAAGCCACTGTAAAGAGCAAAACCATCTGAAAGAACCTTTTCTGCTTTCTCTTCATGGCAGTAGAAAAGTGTGTCAATGGTCGTTGAACTTGAATAATCCACAAAGATTTCCCTGAAGATGGGGAGCAGCTACTTTGTACCTTCAAACTTTAGCAGTTGGGTGAACCAGGGGAAGCTTTTTTTGTACACTTGAGATCCACATTCAGTTAGGTGACATCCTTTGCAAACAAAGTATTTCCTTTCTAACAAAGAGGCACATGTAGCAAGCCAATCAGATCTCAGCTTTTTAATTGGACAATCAGATGCAGAGTGTCAAAGTACTGTGTGGTGCAGGTGAAAGAGAGAGTTTACAATGCATTCTAAAGTTGCATAGCTTTGGCCAAGCTGTCAAGAAGAAGATCCTTAACAGGTACAATAATCAGAGCTGTCCTAGACAGCACTCTCTACTTTTAATAGATCCCAACAGATCCTTGTGCTCATCAGTGCAGGACACACAAGCAGCCGACAATAGCACACAATGCCATGCCCTGATCGATCTCCAGGAATATCTTCAGATCGGCATGACCAAAGGACAATGCGAGAAGACACAATGAGATCCTCCTCTGCAAGTACACAGGGGCTGATGTGTGCAGGAGAACTCCAGTCCCTACTGGTGGAAAACACGTGGATGAGCTGTATACCGGTGCCAGTCCCACTCTGCTCTATAAACAAGCTGCAAGCTGGAGGGAGCCTGGAGGAGGGGGGCTGATGATGATGATGAGGAGGAGGAGGAGGTGGTGCAGGGAGGATCGAGGCGATGCTGTCACACTGCACCGTCCATGTAACCAGCAAGCAGCACACAAATCATCTCCTTCCAGACCAGCGTCTCCGATCATCAGACGTGGGCAACTTCCAGGCTGACTTGTGTCCCCCCAACTTTTCAAGTGATCTCAGCGGTTGGATATGACATATTGGAGGCTGCCGATCACTTGCTCGGTGCTGTGTTGTGCTGCGAGCAGCAGACCCTCTCCACTTGTCTCCGTATTGCTGCTGCTACTGCTGCTGATGCTGACACGGAGGCTGATGTAGGAGTGGAGGAAGGGAGGGTGGGGATATGAACACTGGGGCTCTGGTCCTCAGCTCCGAGGATGCTCTGCTCCTCCTGTCTCCCAGGGTATTAACATGCTGCTGCCATGTGGCTCTCCTCTCCAGGAGAAAAAAAATAGAAGAAAGGATGCTGGAGGAGGCTGCACCTTGTCATCCCTTTATTTCATGCGCGCGCTTCGCATTGTCGCCGTACGCTCACGGCAATACTATATAGTAGCTGCGACTTGATCCGATTGTCTATGCAGCTTTGTAGTCAGTCTTTGCTAAATGTGTTTTTTGTTTGTAGAAGGAGGCTGTATTTTAGGGCTCATTCACACCAGAAACTGCTGGCTATGCATATAGTTATATAGCCAGGTTGAAAAAAGACAGAAGGCAATCTAGTGCTTGCCGCCTCAATCTCCGCAACATCTCTAAAATACGTCCCTTCCTAACCAATGAAACCACAAAGCTCCTGATTCACTCCCTGGTCATCTCTCGCCTCGACTACTGCAACTCCCTCCTCACTAGCCTACCTTTAAATAGACTATCCCCCCTTCAGTCCATCATGAATGCTACTGCCAGACTCATCCACCTTACAAACCGCTCAGCGTCTGCCACCCCTCTCTGCCAATCCCTCCATTGGCTGACACTAGCCTAACAAATTAAATTCAAAATACTAACAATGAGCTACAAAGCCATCCACAACTCTGCTCCCAGCTACATCACCAGCCTAGTCTCAAAATACCAATCTAATCATCCTCTTCGCTCCTCTCAAGACCTCCTGTTCTCCAGCTCCCTCATCACCTCCTCTCATACTCGCCTCCAAGACTTCTCCCGAGCCGCTCCCATCCTCTGGAACTCCCTACCCCAATCTGTCAGACTATCCCCAAATCTATCCACCTTTAGGCGACCCCTGAAAACTTTTCTCTTCAGGGAAGCCTATCCTTCCTCCACCTAACAACTGCACTTTTTTTTTTTTTTCTCAATCAACCCTTCCCCCACAATTATTGCCCTTTCGTATCATTTAACCCTCCCTCCTAGATTGTAAGCTCTACCGAGCAGGGCCCTCTGATTTCTCCTGTATTGAATTGTATTGTATTGTACTTTCTGCCCTAATATTGTAAAGCGCTGCGCAAACTGTCGGCGCTATATAAATACTGTATAATAATAATAATAATAATAATAATAATAATAGTTCAACCAATAAAAAAAAAATAGAAAATTATATATAACCATACAATCCCATACACCATCCTTCACCCATAGTTGATCCAGAGGAAGGCAAAAAAAACCAGCAAAGCATGATCCAATTTGCTATAGCAGGGAAATATTCCTTCCTGATCCCCCGAGTGGCAATCAGATTCTCCCTGGAAAATGTTAGTACTCAGTTATGTTATGTACATTAACCACTTTCCGACCGCAGTCTGACGGCGACAGAGTGGCTCGATATCGCAAACCACCGTCTTATGACGGCGGCTGTGATATCCCTCACTGTGAGCGCTCGCGTGCCGCCGGAGGCGCGATCACGCGCTCACTGTGTTCGGGGGGGGGCCAGGGAGCGAGTAGGGTAGACTCAATCGCCGCCGGCTACCCGCGATGCCCCCCCCGCAGTGAAAGAACGGAGGTCCGTGTAAGTAAACATGGATCTACGTTCTGTTACAGGGGGAAGGGCTGTGATCACAGGCTTCCTCTATATGGAAGCTGTGATCACTCCCTTCCCCCAGCCAGGGCAGCCCACATACAGTTAAAAC
Organism: Glandirana rugosa; assembly: GCA_018402905.1. Classification (NCBI taxonomy): domain Eukaryota; kingdom Metazoa; phylum Chordata; class Amphibia; order Anura; family Ranidae; genus Glandirana; species Glandirana rugosa. The sequence continues at coordinate 2,473,901 of BLSH010112741.1, forward strand.
ACGCCCAGGGAACACAGTTAACCCTTAGAGCGCCCCCTCCAGATTAACCCCTTCACTGCCAATGACATTTACTCAGTAATCAGTGCATTTTTATAGCACTGATCGTTGTATAAATGCCAGTGGTCACAAAAAAGTGTCAAAATGGTCCGACATGTCCGCTGCAATATCGCAGTACCGCTAAAAAATCGCAGATCGCCGCCATTACTAGTAAAAAATAAAAAAAAATTAAAACCCCAGAAATTAATTCTCATCATCCGTAAACGCGGCAACTTTTGCGCAAACCAATCAATAAAGGCCAATTGCAATTTTTTTTATCAAAAATATGAGGAAGAATATAAATTGGCCAAAACCGATGGAAAAAAATGTTTTTTTATCTTTCTTTTTTTGGATTTGTATTTTAGCAAAGAGTAAGAAATTTGGGTTTTTTTGCAAAATTGTCACTCTTCTTTTGTTTATAGCGGCGATCAGAAATGACACAGAGGTGATCAAACACCACCAAAAGAAAGCTCTATTTGTGGGAAAAAAAGGACACACATTTCGTTTGGGTACAACGTCGCACGACCGCGCAATTGTCAGTAAAATCGACACAATGCCGAATCGCAAAAAGTGCTCTGGCCTAAAGTGGGAAATCCTTCCGGGGCTGAAGTGATTAAGGAAAGAATCCAGGCCGTTTTTAAAGCAATCTACCGTGCTGGCCAAAACCACCTTTGGGGGGAGTCTATTCCACATTTTCACAGCTCTACCTGTGAAGAAACCTTTCCGTATTTGGAGATGAAATCTTTTTTCCTATAGACGTAACGAGTGCCCCCTTGTCCTTTGTGATGACCTTAAAGTGAATAACTCAACACCAAATTCACTATATTGACCATTTATGTATGTGTACATATTGATCATATCTGCCCTTAACCAGTTCCTTACCCAGTCATTGTAAAATGACGTCGGCAGGAACCCCATCATCGATCCGGGCCGACATCATATGACGCCGGCCACTTCTCAAAGCTACCCCTGGGGGCCTGCAGCGTGGCGATCACGGATCGATCATGTCTCCAGGGGTTGTTTCCCCCCCGATCGGGGTAAAGAGCCAATAGATTTGGCTCTTTACCACGTGACCGGCTGTGTGCAATCTCAGCCAGTCACTACCGACCTCCACGTGCACGCCGCTCGTGAGCACCCCCGGGGACGTGCAGTGCGGCAATCGGGGCTGAGGCTTGTCCCTCGGACAAAGCCCAGCTCCGATCAGTGTAAAGAGCCAGTGGAATTGGCTCTTTACCATGTGACCGGCTGTGTCAATCACAGCCGGTCACATGATGTAAACAAACCGTGGTAAAAAGCTGTTACCGGGTTCTCCCTGTCACACACCGATCGTGTGTGAGAGGGAGATTGCGCTAACAGCTTGTTGCCGCCTACTGTGTACACCAAGCACACTGATCACCCCCCCAATAAAAAGTACCTGTCACCACCCCATCAAAATACATGTTTCAGCCCATCAGAGTACCTATCACCTGACCATCAAAGTACCTGTCACCTGTCCATCAAAGTACCCGAGTACCTGTCACCTGTCCATCAAAGTACCTGAGTACCTGTCACCTGTCCATCAAAGCACCCGAGTACCTGTCACCAACCCATCTGAGTACCCAAGTACCTGTCACCAACCCATCTGAGTACCCGAGTACCTGTCACCAACCCATCAAAATACCCAAGTACCTGTCACCATCCCATCTGAGTACCCAAGTACCTGTCACCAACCCATCTGAGTACCCGAGTACCTGTCACCAACCCATCTGAGTACCCGAGTACCTGTCACCATCCCATCTGAGTACCCGAGTACCTGTCACCATCCCATCTGAGTACCCGAGTACCTGTCACCAGCCCATCAGAGTACCCGAGTACCTGTCAGCAGCCCATCTGAGTACCTGTCACCAGCCCATCAGAGTACCCATGTACCTGTCACCAGCCCATCTGAGTACTCGAGTACCTGTCACCAACCCATCAGAGTACCCCAGTACCTGTCACCTGCACATCAGAGTAACCAAGTACCTGTCACCAGTTCATCAGAGTACCTGAGTACCTGTCACCAACCCATCAAAGTACCCGTGTACCTGTCACCAGCCCATAAGAGTACCTGTCACCTGCCCATCAAAGTACCCGAGTACCTGTCACTAGCCCATCACTAGCCCATCAGAGTACTCGAGTGCCTGTTACCAACCCATCTGAGTACCCGAGTACCTGTCACCAACCCATCAGAGTACCCGAGTACCTGTCACCAACCCATCAAAGTACCTGAGTACCTGTCACCAGCCCATCAGAGTACCCAAGTACCTGTCACCAGCCCATCAGAGTACCCGAGTACCTGTCACCGGCCCATCAGTGTACTCGAGCACCTGTCACCAGCCTATCAGAGTACCCAAGTACCTGTCACCAGCCCATCAGAGTACCTGTCACCGGACCATCAGCGTACCAGAGTACCTGTCCCCTGACCATCTGAGTATCAGAGTACCTGTCACCAGCCCATCAGAGTACCCGAGTACCTGTCACCAGCCCATCAGATTACCCGAGTACCTGTCACCAGCACATCAGAGTACCCGAGTACCTGTCACCTGCCCATCAGAGAACCTGAGTACCTGTCACCAGCCCACAAATGTACCCGAGTACCTGTCACCTGCCCATTAGAGTACCTGAGTACCTGTCACCAGACCATCAGTGTACCCGAGTACCTGTCACATGCCCATCTGAGTACCTGAGTATCTTTCACCAACCCATCAGAGTACCTGAGTACCTGTCTCCTGCCCATCTGAGTACCCGAGTACCTGTCACTAGCCCATCAGAGTACCCGAGTACCTGTCACCAGCCCATCAGAGTACCCGAGTACCTGTCACCTGCCTTTCAGATTGCCCAAGTACCTGTCACCAACCCATCTGAGTAACCGATTACCTATCTGCAGCCCATCAGAGTACCCAAGTACCGTTTACCACCAGATTACCCGAGTACCTGTCTCCAGCCCATTAAAGTACCCGAGTACCTATCTGCAGCCCATCAGAATACCTGAGTACCTATCTGCAGCTCATCAGAGTACCCGAGTACATATCTGCAGCCCATTCCTCATAGAATATACCTCGGGTGTTTGCTTTCCAAAATGGGGTCATTTTGTGGGTAATTCCACTGTCTTGGTGCTCCAGGGCCTTCAAAAGTGTGATAGGCATGAATTCAATTTTATGTGTAATTTATGCTCCTAGAATGCCTGACGGTGCTCCCTGCATGTTCGGCCTCTATATGTGGCCAGGGTGTGAAAAAGTCTCACACATGTGGTATCGCTATACTCGGGACAAGTAGCAGAATATATTTTGGGGGGTTATTTTTGCTATATACAGGCTATGTGTTCAAAATATCATATAAATTGACCACTTTGTGAAAAAAAAAAAAGTTTTCATTTTCTTCTGAAGACTTGTGGAAAAAATTGAACCGTACAAAAGACTCATAATGCCTCATAGAATATACGTTGGGGTGTTTGCTTTCTAAAATGTGGGTAATTCCATTTCCCTGGTGCTGCAGGGCCTTCAAAAATGGAATAGGTGGTTAGGAAATCATCTGTGTTATTTATGCTTCTAGAATGCCTGACGGTGCTCCCAGCATGTTGGACCTCTCTATGTGGCCAGGCTGTGTAAATGTCTCACACATGTGATATCACCATACTCGGGATGAGTAGCAGAATATATTTTGGGGGGTAATTTTTTCTATGTGTTACTTAAGGAGAGTTGGGATCGTACTCGGCAGGTGCCGGCAGGGGCCAGCACAGAGGCGTGTGGATACACAGAGGTGCAGGCATCATAACAGAGTAGATGGGTGACAGTTAGGAAGGGTAGAAGGGATAAAGTCAGGGAGGCTGATCCTGGGCTGGAGCACCCCAATAGGTACACCACGTTGTGTGATATTGCGGAAACCAGCCAGGAATGAGCATCGCTGGAGCAGAGTGGCGCCCCTAGCTGCCAGGGGAGTAACTCCTCCAGCGAGGGTGGGGATGAAGCCAGGCGAAAGGTAAGACAGATTGTGGTAATGGGGGACTCGATTCTTAGAAACACAGAGAGGCCAATCTGTCACAAAGACCTGAAGCACCGAACTGTAAACTGTTTACCGGGCGCTCGGGTTCGGGACATCACGGATCGGGTGGACAGATTGCTGGGAGGGGCTGGGGAAGACCCGGCTGTCATGGTGCATGTTGGCACCAATGACAAAGTTAGAGGTAGGTGGAGTGTCCTAAAAAAAGATTTCAGGGATCTAGGAGCAAAGTTGAAGATTAGGACCTCCAAGGTGGTATTCTCAGAAATACTACCGGTACCTCGAGCCACACCAGAGAGGCAGCGGGAGATTAGGGAAGTTAACAAGTGGCTGAGGAGCTGGTGTAGAAATGAGGGTTTTGGGTTCCTGGAGAACTGGGCCGATTTCTCAATCGGCTACGAGCTCTATAGGAAGGATGGGCTGCACCTGAATGGGGAAGGTGCAGACCAGCTGGGAATTAGGATGGTCAAAAAGTTAGAGGGGCTTTTAAACTAGGCAACGGGGGGAGGGTCCAGACTTACCAATAGCCAGTGGGGAACAGAGTCCAGGGGG
>BLSH010112741.1:2479809-2512913 GCA_018402905.1 Glandirana rugosa
ACGTCGGTCAAAAGTTAGGTCCTTGAGTGGGAAACTAAGTACAACTCCCTAGAATAAAACATGTCATTTGCAAATACCCCTTGACATAGTTTACGGAAACGTTTTAGGTCTATGTGGTGCAGATGTCCGGAAGGGAATAGATGTACCGGCGAGTGGAGGAGTATCTTCCAATTATCTAACCAAACCGTTCTTACTAAAAAGTACTTTGGTACGAATTTCCCCCGGGAACTACAGACCAGTGAGCTTAACATCAATAATATGCAAGCTCTTGGAGGGAATAATAAGGGATTATATACAAGACTATTGTAATGAGAAAGGTATCATTAGCAGTAATCAGCATGGTTTCATGAAAAATCATTCTTGCCAAACCAATCTATTAACCTTCTATGAGGAGGTGAGCGGCCATGTAGATAAGGGAAGGCCTGTAGACGTGGTGTATCTGGATTTTGCAAAGGCATTTGATACAGTTCCCCATAAACGTTTACTGTACAAAATAAGATCCCTCAACATGAATCAAAGGGTGAGTTCCTGGATTGAAAACTGGCTGCAGGGGCGAGTCCAGAGGGTGGTGATAAATGGGGAGTACTCAGAATGGTCTGGTGTAGAAAGTGGGGTTCCCCAGGGCTCTGTCCTGGGACCAATCCTATTCAATTTATTCATAAATGATTTGGAGAACGGAGTGACCAGCTCAATCTCAATATTTGCGGATGATACCAAGCTAAGCAGGGCAATAAATTCTCCACAGGATGTGGAAACATTGCAAGAAGATCTGAATAAATGAATGGGGTGGGCAGACAAGTGGCAAATTAAATTTAAAGTAGAAAAATGTAAGGTAATGCATTTGGGTACCAAGAACATGAATGCAAACTACTCACTAGGGGGAGAGCCCCTGGGGAAATCAAGGATGGAAAAAGACCTAGGGGTCCTGGTGGAGAACAGGCTCAGCAGTGGCATGCAATGCCAAGCTGCTGCAAGCAAAGCTAACAAAGTGTTGGCATGCATCAAGAAAGGGATTAACTTCAGAGATAAATCAATAATTCTCCCACTATACAAGTCTCTGGTGAGGCCGCACCTGGAGTATGCCGTTCAGTTCTGGGCACCAGTCCTCAGGAAGGACGTCCTGGTATTGGAAAGGGTTCAGAGAAGGGCAACAAAGCTAGTTAAGGGATTAGAGGACCTAAGTTATGAGGAAAGATTACAAGCACTGAACTTATTCTCTCTGGAAAAAAGACGCTTGAGAGGGGATATGATTTCAATGTACAAATACTGTACTGGTGACCCCGCTATAGGGGCAAAACTATTCAGCGCTAGGGAAAACACGAAGACACACGGCCATTCGCTGAGAATGAAAGAAAGGCGGTTTAACCTTAAGATGCGTAGGGGTTTCTTTACAGTAAGAGCAGTGAAAATGTGGAATTCTCTTCCAAAAACAGTGGTTTCTGCTGGTAGTATAGATAATTTCAAAAAATTATTAGATGCACACCTAAGTGACCACAACATTGGGGGATATACAATGTAATACTGACATAAAAAACACACACATGGGTTGGACTTCATGGACTCGTGTCTTTTTCCAGCCTCACTGACTATGTAACTATGTAACTATGTAAATATCTTATAAATTGACCACTTTGTGTAAAAATAAAAGCGTTTTCATTTTCTTTCCACGTTTTTCGAAGGTCTTGCAAAAAAAATGAACCATTCAAAAGACTCATAATGCCTCATAGATTATACGTTGGGGTGTTTTCTTTCCAAAATGGGGTCATTTGTGGGTAATTCCATTGTCCTGGTGCTCCAGGGCCTTCAAAAGTGTAATAGGTCGTTAGGAAATTAGATGTGAAAATTCTGCTCCAAGAATGCATGACGGTGCTGCCTGCATGTTAGACCTCTCTATGTGGCCAGGCTGTGAAAAAGTATCACACGTGGTATCACCATACTAGAGGCGAGTAGCAGAATGTATTTTGGGGTGTAATTGGAAGTATGCATATGCTGTGTGTGAGAAATAACTTGTTATTATGACAATTTTGTGCAAAAAAAAAAAAAAAAAATTCTTAATTTTCCCAAGAATTGTGGGAAAAAAGTACAACTTCAAAAAACTCGCCATGCCTCATACTAAATACCTTGGAATGTCTACTTTTCAAAAACGGGTCATTTGGGGGGTATTTTTACTTTCCTGACATTTCAGTGCCTCAAGAATTGAGATAGGCCATCAGTGCATCAGGTGTGATCAATTTTCAATGATTGGCACCATAGCATGTAGACTCTACAACTTTCACACAGACCAAATAATATACACTTGTTTGGGTTATTTTTACCAAAGATAGCTAGCAGTATAGGTTTTGGCCCAAATTTATGAACAAAAATTACTTATTTGCAAAATGTTATCATAGAAACTAAAAAAAGTGTTTTTTTTTCAAAATTCTCACACTTTTTTCACTTATGTCACAAAAAATAAAAAACCCAGAGGTGACTAAATACCACCAAAAGAAAGCTCTATTTGTGTGAAAAAAATGATGAAAATTTTATTTGGGTACAGTGTAGCATGAGAGAGTAATTGTCATTCAAAGTGTAAGAGCGCTAAAAGCTGAAAATTGGTCTGGGCAGGAAGGGGGTATAAACGTCCTGTATTGAAGTGGTTAATCTTCTCTTCTCAAGAGAGAATAAATGCAGTTCATCTAATCGTTCCTCATAGCTGAGCTCCTCCATGCCTCTTATCAGTTTGGTTGCTCTTCTCTGCACTTTCTCCAGTTCCCTGATATCCTTTTTGAGAACTGGTGCCAAAAAGTGAACTGCATATTCCAGATGAGGTCTTACTAATGATTTGTACAGGGGCAAAATGATGTCTCTATTTCTGGAGTCCATACCTCTCTTAATACACAAAAGGATTTTGCTCGCTTTGGAAACTGCAGATTATTAAGCTTATGATCTACAAAAACCCCCAGATCCTTGCGATCCAATTCCTGCACCATTTGGCAGTTCACACTGCAATCTGCGAGCCGATCTGGGGGTGTCATTTAGCCTAGGTCCGCACCGGTACAATGCGGCAACCAGCGCATTTCCAGCGCCGGTTTCCGCATCGCACCTCTCCTGCAGCCCTTCTCCGAACAGCTGCGAGTGTCAATATAATGTTAATGACACCCCCATATCGGTTCACAGATCACAGTGCAAACTGTGGATTCGTACAGGAATCGGATCACATGGGTGTAGTCACTTTTTTCAGTGTGGGGAAGAACAAGTCCCTGCACCTTTTTTCTGTGCGAATCCAACTACTGTATGGCTGAACTCGCATTGCTCAGACATCTCATGTGATCGGCACCTGCAGTGCAAGTGCGAATCACATGCAATGTCTTAATGTGAACCCGGGCTAAAGGTTAAGTCCACCTTTAGGGACAGTTCACACTGCTGCGATGCAGGAACCCTGGCGAATCCACTGCGGGTTCCCACATCGCAAGTTTCCCAGTGGCACTTCCCACTGCTATATGCAAACTGCATGGAGTGTCAATACAAAGCTAATGACACTCCCAAATCAGTTCGCATATCGCAGTGCAAACTGCAAACTCGCACAGGAATCGGATTGAATGGTGTGAATGACCATGTGATCCAATTCTGCTGCTCTGGAAAAAAGGGTCCTGAGTGAATTTGCTCTGATTGTGATGCAAATTCAGCCATACAATCTCTATGGCTGAATTTGCATCGCACAGAGATCGCATGTAATTCACACTGCAGTGCGGTGCGCATCACATCCGATCTGCAGGATTGCAGCAATGTGAACATGCCCTTACAGAAAAGTCTGTAAGGTGAACTTACACTGGACCCCCTCCTCATCCCCCCCAGTCCCGCTGACCTGGAGCCCAGATATAGGTGCCTCACCGGTCCGGGGCTTAATCTCCTAAATGTACCTCATCAGAAGGAGCATTCTAATTGGGCAATCAGAATTCACGTAGCCCGTCCTGTTGCCATAGGAGAAGAGGAGAGAAAGATGCAGGAATTTCAAATCCCCTGACTTGTAAAGCAGCTATGCAATCTGTTAAAATGGGTGATCGCTGGACTCCAGGTTAGCGGGACCGGGTGCGATGGGGAGTGGGTCCAGTGTAAGTTCACCTCACAGATTTTCTGTAAAGGTGAACTTAAACTTTAACTTTGCATTGACACCTACAGCGGGTCACAGATGTCAGTGACATGCGATGCGGGTACCTGCACTTTTATCGCGCTGTTTCCCACATCGCATATATGTGAACCAGAGCTTTAGGCCCAGTTCACACTGATGCAGTCTGCTGCAGCAAATGTAATTTGTATAGGAATTGCATCGGATTCCTGTACAAATGACATGTAAATTCAGTGCAGTGCAAATTCAGCCATATATTACAGTATGTATGGCTCAATTCGCACTGGATGCACACCAAAGTGGTGCAGGACCCTTTTTTTTTTGTCTGCACTAGAAACGGATCGCATGGGTGTTCAGACCCATGTGATCCGATTCCATCCGATTTCACAATTCGCACTGCATTCTGCGAACCAATTTGGGGGTGTCATTAAAGTGTTTGTTAAGCCACTTGTATAAAAAGTTCCCATCTGCTCTCTATTGTAACAAGAAGTTGCCCCGTGTCTGTGTTATAACATATATATATATACTTCTCTGTATAGGAGATTCTAGAGCAACAACAAAAAATGGGACTTTCTCGGTTCCATACAAAACTTCTAATACACAAAAATTTTTAAAAGTATATAAAGTTTATTAAGTCACCTTAAAAACATATTTAAAATGCACTTTGAACCCTTGAGCTAATGCAAGATGGTGGGCTACATCCCCAATGGTAAAAATTGTCTCCCAAATTCCCGTAGTGGCTGTGATAACACACCTTACTAGGATCAGTTGTAGTTATTCAGCTTTTCTCTCTCAGCTCAGAATTCCTGAGGGTGGGGCTGAGCACTGCTGCTGATGTCAGCTGGAGAGAGTGAGCTGTACTGTGTTATCTATATGGATAAGAATATTTCTGATATAACACTGACACAGGGACTTATTCTTCTAATACAGAGGAAATAGGAGCTTTTAGAGTTAATTATAAGAGCAGAGAGGAGAAGCTACTTGAGGAAGAGGGAGGGGGGAGTTGAAGACAGGCACACAGGAGATAGGAGAGCTGGGAGTGACATAGCCTGCATAGACCACGGGTCTCTCAAGATAAGCTATATACAGGGGGAGTCAGTACACAGGGGGGAAGTAATGACCTGGCATTATCATACAGGTATTTTAGGAGATACAGAGGGATCATTTAAAAAGCAAAAGCACCATGCTGCTAATTGGACATTAAAGAGACAGGAGCAGAATTATTTTTTTTTTTTGGGTTAGCAAACGCTTTACCACTTCAGCTCCGCAAGGTTTACCCCCATTCCTGACCAGGCCATTTTTTGTGATACTGTGCTACTTTAAGGCTCAGTTCACAATAGAGGAGGAGCAAATTCACCGCAAATTTGCACCCCTTCTAAATGCAAATTCGCACCCCATCTAAATCGCAAAAACGTTCATGCGAACTGATTGTGGAGTGTAGCTTGGTTCCCATTGGTGTGATGCGGGAACCCTGCAAATCCACTGGGGGTTCCTGCATCGCACCTAACTCGCAGGCAGTTCACACTGCCCTATGCAAACCGATGGGAGTGCCAATAAAATGTTAAAGCAGAGTTCCACCCATTTAAAATTCAGCAACTACAAAAAGTGTAGCTGCTGTCTTTTAATAAATAGACACTTATCTGTCCCACAATCCAGTGATGCAGCCGCCCGCTGCCTCGCTCCTCTCTCTCTCCCCACCTTGGCGCCGGCATTGTAAGTGTGGGCGCCTGGCTTTGGCTTCACAGCCGGGTGCGCACTGCGCATACGTGAGCCACATTGTCTGATCTGAATGGCCGGGCAATCTTCTGGGACCTGTGAAGTGTCCCAGAAGATTGCAGGGAGGGAGGGGGGAGATGTGAACTTCTGCTCGGTGCTGCTGTGCCAGAAGAGGAACTGGGAGCTGGGTAACTGTAATAACTAGGTACCCCCCCCAAAAAAAAAATGACATGCCAGTTGTGGCATGTCAGGGGGTCACCAACACTTAAAGCGGAAGTTCCACATGTGTTCCCATTCTGCTGCGGACCAAAAAAAGGGTCCTTCACGACTTTGGTCCAAATGCGATGTGAATTCAGCCAAACAATCTGTGTGGCTGAGTTTGCATCGCACAGACATCGTATATGATTTGCACAGCTGTGCGGTGTCAATCAATGCGATGCCGGACAGCGCACCAATGTGAACCGAGCCTAAATGTTAAGCTAACGACACCCCACAATCAGTCTGCAAAACACAGCGTGATTTGCAGAATTGGATCACATGGGTGCGAATACCCATGCAATCCGATTCTGGTGCAGGCCAAAAAAAGGGTCCAGCACGAGTTTGGTCCAAATGCGATGCCAATTCAGCCATACAGTTTGTATGGCTAAAATTTGCATCGCACAGACATCGCATTTGATCTACACAGCAATGCAGTGCGAATCACATGCAATGTCTGGCATCGCAGCAGTGTGATAATTGCGCGGGCATGCAATGCTATACCCAAATAAAATTGATGTCCTTTTTTTCCCAGTGGTGGTATTTAATCACCTCTGCTGTTTTTATTTTTTGCGCTATATACAAAAAAGACAGACAATTTTGAAAATAAAACCCAGTATTTTTTACTTTCTTCTATAAAACATATCCAATAAAAAAATTTTAAAATATTCTAATTTCTTCATCAATTTGGCCAATATGTATTCTGGTACATATTTTTGGTAAAAAAAAAAATCGCAATGTGTGTATATTGATTGGTTTGTGCGAAAGTTATAGTGGCTACAAACTATGGGGTATTATTATTATGTTTATTTATTACTAGTAATGGCGGCGATCAGTGACTTATAGTGGGACTGCGATATTACGGCGGACAAATCGGACACCTAACTGATACTTTTGACACTTTTTGGGGACCAGTGATACTAATATAGTGATCAGTGCTAAAAAATATGCACTGTTACTGTACTAATGACACTGGCTGGGAAGGGACGATCAAAGGGTTAAATGTGTTCCCTGGCAGTGATTACTAACTATGGGGGAGGTGCTTTGACTGGGGGAATGTAAAGATCTGTGTTACTGGTTAGCAAGAACATAGGATCTGTACATTCCCCACATTTACATAGGCAGAACGCCATTGTGCCTTTCTCCTGAACGATCGGCTTGTCCCAGCAGACCTGCTGATTGGCTCCCGCTGTGTCCAATCACAGCGGGAGAGGGTCTCTGGTGGTGCGCGCATGTGCCCCAGACTCAGAAGTGTCAGATCATGTATTAGGTATGTGATCTGGCATAGAGCTGCAGTCCCACCGCAGTATATCTGTGTGGAGTGGTCTCTAAGCGGTTAAAGTGATATTAAAGTCTTGTTTTCTTTATTTTTAAAACTAACAAACATGTTATACTTACCTGCTCTGTGAAATGGTTCCTGACCCCTCCCTCCTGTTTGCTATGGGGGCACCCGAGCAGCAGCTCCCTGTGTCCTTTCAGACACAGAGCAGTGGTTCGTCCCTGCCCTCTTTCTTTTCTGATTGGCTAACTGACTTTTACTGACATTAGCAGGAGCCAATGGCGCCGCTGCTGTGTATCAGCCAATCAGGAGGGAGAGTGTCGGACAACCAAAGCACTCATGCAACATCGCTGGATAGAGAAGGGTCTCAGGTAAGTATTAGGGGGCTGAGGGGGGCTGCTTCACACAGAAGGTTTTTTTCATATTAATGCATAGAATGTATTAAGATAAAAAACTTTCTGCCTTTACAACCACTTGTAAGGCAGAGCACAGTGTGAACTGCCTGCGATTCTGATGCGGAGCAGGAACCACACAGGAATCACTGCGGTTCCTGCACCGCATCAGTGTGAACCTGGCCTTAGGCTTCGTTCACAGCATGTGCAAACACATCAGCTTTTCTGCGGACGTCCTGCAAGGGCATAAAAAAATGTATGTACCCTGTTCTCACAACAACACTGATTTTTTCTGTGCAGGAATCGCATACATCGAAAACTGTATGCAGTGTTCTGCATGGAAAAAGAAAAGACATGACATCAACACTGTGGTGTGAACAGGGCACATAACTGACGCTCATGAAATCGAATGTCAATGTGCATAAAAACTGATGTAAAGTGATGTCTCTGTAAGTGAAATCTGTGTGGTTTCCCGTTTTCATGCACGTATGGTGCAAACGAGCATTTATTGTGCACTTTTGCATGTGCAATGATGTGCGTTTTTGCACGCATTTGCTGTACATTGACCCAAAACATTTTTTTAGGTAATTTCTGTCTTCTTTCTTCTTTGGGCTTTTACGTGCACTGCACTGCTTTGAGGTGCACTTTTGAGCATCTACATGCATTGGTGCGCAGTGTTACTTTTTACGTCAAATTTTGAGTTAAGGCTCGTTTACACTTGCTGCAAAACAGGGCGTCAGACAGGCGTTGTTAAAGCTCTCTTAACGCCAGTCAAAGCCCATGTCACTAAATAAAATGGTTGGCTTACAGTCCTGTTTACACCTTGCGCTGGCTTAGCTGCGATTCAGCTACGCGTCAAAAATTATACCCCATGTAGCCAGACTTCAAACCCTCTCCAAAGCCTACATAGAAGTCTATGGCAAAGCTCGTTTGAGGCTCGCTTGAAGCACCTGTGGCTTTTCAGAGGCTGTAATTTAGCTTTAGCTTCGCTTTGTTTTGGAGAAATTGCAGGTGTGAGATATCAACAAACACACAGGGTATTTATCAAGCTTCAACAAGGCTTCAAAAGTGCATAATTGAAGCCTCGTCCAAGCCTTGTTGAAGCCTCACTACACCCTGTTCGAAGCACCGCTGAAGCCTCAAAAACACATCATAAAAGCTTGTTGAAGCTGTATGGACTTTAACCGGTTCCACACTGCGCGCGGTATATTTACTGAGACAGTGCGGACGCGTCCCGTGAATTGCCGTAAATAGGCGGCGATTCACGCAGGCGCAGCTAGGGGGCGAGCGTGCGCCGCCGACGGCGCGCTCTTGTGCCCGACACACTGCGGAGGAGTGTGCCTGCGGCTCGTGTGGACCCGATGTCCGCCGGTGAGCCACGATGAGCGGCCAGAGTGAAAGAACGGGGAACTGCTGATGTAAACACGGTGGTTCCCCACTCTGTCAATGGGGACATAAGAGATCTACTGATCCCTGTTACTGGGATCAGTTAGATCTCTCATGCCCATGGTAGCCCAGCCCCCCCACAGTTAGAACACGCCCAGGGAACACAGTTAACCCCTAGATCTCCCCCTGCAGGAGATTATACAGTAATCAGAGGACATTTAAATTTCTGATCGCTGAATAAATGTAATTGGTCCCAAAAATGTGTCAAAAATGTCCAACATGTCCGCCCCAATATCGCAGTACTGCTAAAAATCACAGATCGCTGCCATTACTAGTAAAAAATAAAAACCCCAGAAATTGATTCTCATCATCCGTAAACGCGGCAACTTTTGCGAAAATCAATCAATAAACGCTGATTGCGATTTTTTTTTACCAAAAATATGAGGAAGAATATAAATCGGCCAAAACCAATGAAAGAAATGTTTTTTTATAATTTTTTTTGGATTTGAACTTTAGCAAAAAGTAAGAAATATTGTTTTTTTTTTTTGCAAAATTGCTGCTCTCTCAAAAGAAAAGCTCTATTTGTGGGAAAAAAAGGATGCAAATTTTGTTTGGGTACAATGTCGCACGACCGCGCAATTTTCAGTTAAATTGACGCAGTGCTGAATCGCAAAAAGTGCTCAGGTCTTAACCTGGGAAATCCTTCCGGGGGTGAAGTGGTTAAAGAGTGTTGAAGCCGAAGCAAGTGTAAACTAGCCCTTAGTGTTAGCCATAGGGGTTAATTTACTAAAACTGGAGAGTGCAAAATTTGGTGCAGCTCTACATAAAAACCAATCTGCTTCAAGTTTGTTTTTTTTGTTAAAATTTAAGGCTGGGTTCACATGGATGCTGGATGCGGCTTGCAGCACGGGGTTCGGTGCGTCCCTGTTCTCCATTGCAGGGATGAATCAGAACTAAATTTTTGGCTGAATTCGACCCTGAAACAAAGCCAAGGAAGCACAGGGCTCCTGTGTAAGCCGCTCTACTGCCGCAACGGAGATGTGTGATTCGGCTCCATAGAGAGCTGGTCACAGTCTCCTGACATGCGAATTGGTTGCGGGGAAACCCACATACAATTTGCACTAGTGTGAACCCAGCCTAAAGTGGTTGTAAAGTCAGAAGGTTTTTTTATCTTAATGCACTCTCTGCATTTGCAGTACCTTAGCTTGCATTTCTTTTGAGGACATTTCTGTCTTCTTTTTTCTTTGGGTTTTTATGTGCACTACACCGCGTTGAGGTGCTCTTTTGTGCTTCTACATGCATTAGCGCCCAGTGGTACTTTTGACATCAAATTTTGATTTAGTTTTAGTCATACAGGTTGATTTACTAAAACTGGAGAGTGCAAAAGCTGGTGCAGCTTTCCATGGAAACCAGCTTCCAGGTTTTTTATTTTTTTTTATTTTGTCAAAGCTTAAAGGGTAACTCCACTTTCGTGGAAAAAAATAGCAAATAAAAAAAGAAAAATAATACAGTATATACAATTGCAACACAAGTCATATTGTAATTGAATGTTGTTATATATGACCTTTCTTTTTCAGTCTGCAGCTCTGTAATTTTCTGTAACATGCAATGCAATATGGCTACCTGGAGGTGTTCTGTACACAGAATATATACAGAACGCCACCCAAAAACATAATTTCCCGCGTGTGTGATTATCTCACTGATTTTCCTAGAAGTCTACATTAAGAAAGTCCAATTTCAGGCATCCCCTGCAACAAAAATGTAATTTTTGGTGAGATACTCCCTATAGGAAATCATGTTTAAAGGGATGCAGGCCCTGCCATTTTCCTCATTAGAGCTTCTCAGGTGCAGCAGCATCTCACTTCTGCACATGGGCACAGACAAACACAGAGGGATTTCTTCAGAATAAGAAAATGTAGGAGTCTGCAACAAAGGTTGTTATAATCCTTGCAATGTACATAGATCACCCATAGGGGAATGTTTTTTTTTCAACAAAAGTGGAATTACTCTTTAACCGCTTCCCCACCGCGCGCCGTCTTTTCACGGCGGCAGTGGGGGAGCCCTGCGCAAATCGCCGTAAATAAGCAGCGATTCGCATTTGGCCACCAGGGGGCGCACGCACCCGCCGCACTCCTGGGGAGTGTGCCCGCGGCTCGGGCAGACCCGATGTCCGCCGGCGAGCCGCGATGAGCGGCTTCAGAGAAAGAACGGGGAACCGCCTATGTAAACACGGCGGTTCCCCGCCATGTCAGTGGGGCATGAGAGATCTACTGATCCCTGTCACTGGGATCAGTTAGATCTCTCATGCCCATGTTAGCCCAGCCCCCCCACAGTAAGAACACACCCAGGGAACACAGTTAACCCCTAGCTCTCCCCCTGCAGGTTAACCCCTTCACTGCCAATGACATTTATACAGTAAGCAGTGGACATTTAAATTTCTGATCGCTGAATAAATGTCATTGGTCCCAAAAAAGTGTCAAAATGTTCCGACATGTCCCCCCCAATATCGCATTACCGCTAAAAATCACAGATCGCCGCCATTACTAGTAAAAAATTAAAAAAAAAAACCCCCAGAAATGAATTCTCACCATCCGTAAACGCGGCCACTTTTGCGCAAACCAATCAATAAACGCCGATTGCAATTTTTTTATCGCAAATATGAGGAATTATATAAATCGGCCAAAACGGTGAAAAAAAATGTTTTTTTATATTTTTTTTTTGGATTTGAATTTTAGCAAAAAGTAAGAAATTTGGGTTTTTTGCAAAATGGTCGCTCTTCTTTTGTTTATAGCGGCGATAAGAAATGACGCAGAGGCGATCAAATACCACCAAAAGAAAGCTCTATTTGTGGGAAAAAAAGGACGCAAATTTTGTTTGGGTACAACGTCGCACGACCGCGCAATTGTCAGTTAAAGCGATGCAGCGCCGAATCGCAAAAAGTGCTCTGGTCCTAAAGTGGGAAATTCTTCCGGGGCTGAAGTGGTTAACAAGTTGCTGACTGCCCGCCGGCTGCTGAGTGTGCATGTGCCGCCGGCTGCCAGAGGCGCACTCACATGCTCACTGTGTATCAGGGGAGCCAGGGAGCTGGTAGAGCGGACTCTATGTCCTCCGGCTACCCGCAATCGTTTCCCCTCAGTGAAAGAACGGGCTCCATGTGTGTAAACACACGGATCTCCATTCTGACCAAGGAGAAGGAGTGTGATTGCAGACTCCCTGTATATGGGAGCAGCGATCACTCTCCTCCCCCACTCAGCCCAGCCCCCACACAGTTAGTAACACATCCCAGGGAACACAGTTGATCGCCCCTTATTATTAACCCCTTCCCTGCCAGTGACATTTACACAGTAATCAGTGCATTTTCATAGCACTGATCGCTGTATAAATGCCAATGTATCAAAAAAGTGTCAAATGTGTCCGTCATGGCCGCCACAATGTCACAGTACTGCTAAAAATTGCATATCGCCGCCATTACTAGTAAAAAATAAAAAAAAAATAAAAGCCCCATAAATGTAAATGCGGCAACTTTTGCGCAAACCAATCAATAAACGACAATTGCGATTTTTTTTTACCAAAAATATGAGGAAGTATATATATCGGGCAAAACCGATCAATACATTTGTTTTTAATTTTTTTTTTTTTTTGGATTTTAGCAAAAAGCAAGAAATATTGGTTTTTTTTGCAAAATTGTCGCTCTTTGTTTGTTTATAACGGTGATAAGAAGTGATGCAAATACCACCAAAAGAAAGCTCTATTTGTGGGAAAAAAAGGATGCCAATTTTGTTTGGGTATAACCTTGCACGACCGCGCAATTGTCAGTTAAAGCGACGCAGTGCCCAACCGCAAAAAGTGCTCTGGTCCTAAAGAGGGAAATCCTTCCGGGGCTCAAGTGGTTGATTAAACAAGCTGACATTAGCAGCTTATTGGCTATCATGCCCAGCTGCACCAGAATTTGCACTCTCCAGTTATAGTAAATCAACCTAATAGTCTTTTGACTAAAATGGCATTTTGGTTTTAGTCGTATTTCAGTCATCTGAATTGCTTTAGTTTTAGTTGTATTTTAGGCCTCTTTCACACTAGCGGAGTCCATTTTGACAGACTCCGCTTGCTCAATGGAGATCCATCCTCTATGGGAGAACAGATGAAAACGGACCGTTTGTCAGTTTTCAGCCGATCCCCCAGACGGATGGAAAATAGGATTTCCATCCGTCTGGATTTAGCAGATCAGAGCGGAACGGATGTCAGCGGACATATCACCGCTGACATCTGACACTCCATAGAGGAGAATGGAGCGTCCGTTCAGGTCCACCTGAAAAAGTGACAGGTGGACCTGAACGGTTCATATGTGTGAAAGGACCCTTAGTCGACTTAAATCTCAAGTATCATAAACAAACAAAAATATTGCTTTTTGATAAAAATAAGTGCAACTTTAACCACTTGCCATCCAAAAGATTTACCCTCTTCCTGACCAGGCCATTTGTTTGCTTTTTGGCACAATTGCTTTAACTGAAAATTGTGCAGTTATGTAACACTGTACCCAAATTAAATGTATATCATTTTTTTCACACAAATAGAGCTTTCTTTTGGTGGTATTTAATCTATACTCGGTTTTTAATTTTTTGCTCTATAAACAAAAAAATGCCTATAATTTTGAAAAAAAAAAAAAAAAACAATATTTTTTACTTTCAACTATAAAACATATTCAATAACAAAAAAAAAAAAAAGCAAATTTCTTCATAAATTTAGGCCAATATGTACTCTGCTACATATTTTTTGTAAAAAAAATACCCACCAAAAAAACTCACCACAGTACAATTTTGGAAAAGAGTCCTGTACTACTGTGGAGCAATTCCAGCATGAATTTAGCCCCATAAAATATGCAAATCACTTCAAGGTAACATCCAAGTTGTGCTACATAATCGCACTGAAAGTCAGATAAACATTCGATTGCAGCAGTGTAAACCTAGCCTTATACACAAAACTCGGCCCAAAACACAATAAAAACGCATGTAGGTGCATTTTACTTGCATTTTACATGCATTTTTGTTGCATTTCTTTAGAAATCTATGGGGCCAAAACTGTGCTGCAATAGCACCAAAGTAGCACAGGTACCTTTTCTGAAAACGTGCACTGCATTGATGTGAATGAGCACCACTAAAAAGAATGTGATTTCCATTGTCGTGTGATTCTGTGCGATTGAAGTCGCATCTAAAATCGTACTAGTGTAAACCAGGTCTTAGAGAGTCTAATCTAAACTCCAAAGCAACAATGCAATATAGTCTATTGCAGCTTACCCTTACATGTGGTGGACACATTTGTTTTAGTTTTTTTTTTTTCACCTGCTTATCCAGCCAGTAAATCTGTTATTATTCAACTTCCTTTAACCCCCCTGGTGGTATTCCCTAGTGTGGCTCGGGGTGAATTTTCCGTACCAAGAGCGGCAACCCCGAGCCACACTCGGGATCACATCGCTGGATCCAGGCAGTGTTACTTACCTTGTTCCCTGGATCCAGTGATGTCCTCCCGCTGTGTCCGCGGGCTGTGTCCTCCACCCAATGCCTCTGCATGCCGGGCTCCGTTCCCTGCGAGCGTCGCACAGGGGTGGAGACCGGTGGGAAATTCAAATAGTGAAACACACAATATACATACAGTACACTGTAATCTTACAGATTACATTACTGTATCAAATCATTTCACATCCCCTTTGTCCCTAGTGCTTTGCCCAGTGCCCTGCATGCACTTTTATATTATACCAACCAAAATGTACGTCAAAAGTGGTTTCTGATCAGCTAGAAAACACAGATAGTAATTAAGAATCATTTTGCAGGATTGAGTGATACTGATTTTTGGGGAAATTTATCATCAGACACTGAAAGTGACGACAGTGACAATTCTGCAAATGAGCAAATTTCAGTGTTTTTGATTTAATTACATTATTGAATACATTTTATTACACTTATTTTATTATCTTTGATAATTATTTATAGTTATTTATTATATTATAATTTATGATTTCTTGTTTCAAACTTTATCATACCCGGGATGTTTATAGACTCTTGTTTGGACAGATTTAAGTGAGTTATTCCTAAGAATTACAGGCCTACAATATAAAACACCATATTTCTATGCAAAACAATGTACCGCTTTAAGACGCAAAAATCTGACATAATCATACCGCCAGGGAGGTTAAAGGTCACAGCATACATGTGCACACATATTTAACATCAGCATTATAATAACTATATAAACAATAATTATTTTTGGCAATCTAATATAAGCTTACTGGAAACATCTCTTTTCATGTAGTGAGTGTTGCCTTTCTGCTGGCAATGTCTTTCCACAGATTCATGGATTCCCAACATGCTCTCTTCTCTGTTGGTACTTTTTATTTTGAAGGAATACATATCCCATGGTACCTTGCTGCCTGATTCCTATACTGACTCCGCTTCCTGACCCTCCTCCTCTCAGCACCTCTATAGTTCAGAAGGTAGGCTCTGTGCAATGTGTGACACAGTAGTGCCTACTCACAGGGCACAGTGATTACGTGTCAAACAATTCAAGGAAGTAAATGTGTGGGCATCTTCAATCTTCAAGATCATTAAAAGATTAAAAGAGAAGTAGGACTTAAAAAAAAAAAATACAAAAATTACTTTCAGCTAGATGTCTGCGGCACCGGTCCCAGCTGTGGCTGTCCCTTGCTGCCTCTAAGACTGAAAACTGAGCAGTAAAACATTGCTGTTTGCTCAGATCTTGGTCTTCAGCTAGAGAAGGGCAATGAAGTTAAAGTGGTTGTTAACCTACAATTATTACATACTGGCAGCCCCTCCACTATTGTAATGCAGAGCACACTGTATATATATTTTCTAAAAACGAGCAATGTAAATAGCTATTTAGAGCTGTCTTCAGGCCGGTCATGTGACTGGCAGCCGCTTCTCAGCACTGATGGATGGCTTCTGCAGGAGGGGCCGGGATCTCCCTCTGACGTCAGTCGGGGAGATCATGTGGCCGCTCAGTCTCTCCTGCAGATGCCTTGTCCATGAGCTGAAAAGCGGCCGCGAGTCACATGACCGGCCTGAAGACAGCTCTAAATGGCAACACTCATTTTTAGAAAATATATATACAGTGTGCTCTGCATTACTGTAGTGGAGGGGCTGGCAGTGTACATTTAATAATTTTAATAATAACAAAGACATGCTGGTAGGTAAATTAGAGCCTGTCTAAATTGTCCCTAGTATATGTATGAATGTGAGTTAGGGACCTTAGGTTGTAAGCTCCTTGAGGGTAGGGACTGATGTGAATGTACAATATACTGTATATATATGTAAAGGGCTGCATAAATTGACAGCGTTATATAAGTACCTGAAATAAATAAATAAATAAAAAATTGCGGTGGGGCGTTGGAGATACACACACAGAAAGGAGCTAAAAGGCTGGGAGGAGGGAATGAGGGAGAGATTTTTGGGGTTGACAAACACTTTAATAAAGGGATGATCTCAGCTATGGGAAAAGACTACAAGCATTGAACTTATTCTCTCTGGAGAAGAGAGGCTTGAGAGGGGATATGATTTCAATGTACACATACCATACTGGTGACCCCACAACAGGAAAAAAAAAATACATGAAAAGGAATTTAAAAATACACGTGGCCATTCAATAAAATGAGAAAAGAAGCAGTTTAACCTTAAACTGCGTAGAGGGTTCTTTACTGTCAGAGTGGTAAGGATGTGGAATTCTCTTCCACAAGCAGTGGTTTCAGTGAGGAGCATCGAAAAAAAATGATTAGATGGGCACCTTAATGACCACAACATACAGGGGTAAACAATGTACTATTAACATATAAGCATACACACATGTTGGACTGGATGGACTTTTCAACCTCACCAACTATATAACTATGTAAAAAAGGAAAAAGGAAAGTAGGACTTTTAAGGTGCCCAGTAAAGAGAAATTCTACTGGCTATATATGGAGTTCACCAGAGCTTCACAGATTGCCACTGGAGTCCTCTTCCACTCCTCCATGATGACATGACGGAGCTGGTGGATGTTAGAGACCTTGCGCTCCTCCACCTTCAGTTTGAGGATGCCCCACAGATGCTCAATAGGGTTTTAGGTCTGGAGACATGCTTGGCCAGTCTATCACCTTTACCCTCAGCTTCTTTAGCAAGGCAGTGGTCGTCTTGGAGGTGTGTCTGTGGTCATTAGCATGTTGAAATATTGCCCTGCGGCCCAGTCTCCAAAGGGAGAGGATCATGCTCTGCTTCAGTATGTCACAGTACATGTTGGCATTCATGGTTCCCCCAATGAACTGTAGCTCCCCAGTGCAGCACTCATGCAGCCTCAGACCATGACACTCCCACCACCATGTTTGACTGTAGGCAAGACACACTTGTTTTTGTACACCTCACCTGGTTGCCGCCACACACGCTTGACACCATCTGAACCAACTAAGTTTATCTTGGTCTCATCAGACCACAGGACATGGTTTCAGTAATCCATGCCCTTAATCTGCTTGTCTACAGCAAACTATTTGAAGGGTTTCCTTTTCATCATCTTTAGAAGAGGCTTCCTTCTGGGACAACAGCAATGCAGACCAGTTTGATGCAGTGCGTGGTGTATGGTCTGAGCAATGACAGGCTGACCCCCCACCCCTTCAGCCTCTGCAGCAATTCTGGCAGCACTCATATGTCTATTTCCTCTGGAAATGAGGCTGAGCACCTGCACTCAACTTCTTTGGTCGACCATGGCGAGGCCTGTTCTGAGTGGAACCTGTCCTGTTAAACCGTTGTATGGTCTTGGCCACCATGCTGCAGCTCAGTTTCAGGGTCTTGGCAATCTTCTTATAGCCTAGGCCATCTTTATGTAGAGCAACAATGTTTTTCTCAGATCCTCAGAGAGTTCTTTGCCATGAGGTGCCATGTTGAACTTCCAGTGACCAGTATGAGAGAGTGAGAGTGATAAAACCTAATTTAACACATCTGCTCCCCATTTACATCTGAGACCTTGTAACACTAACAAATCACATGACACCGGGGAGCAAAAATGGCTAATTGGGCCCAATTTGGATATTTTCACTTAGGGGTGTACTCACTTTTGTTTCCAGCGGTTTAGACATTAATGGCTGTGTTTTGAGTTATTTTGAGGGGACAGCAAATTTACACTGTTAGACAAGTTGTACACTCACTACTTTACATTGCAGCAAAGTGTAATTTCTTCAGTGTTGTCACATAAAAAGATATAATAAAATATGTACAGAAATGTCAGGGGTCTACTCACTTTTGAGATACTGTATATATATATATATATATATAGATAGATAGATAGATAGATAGATAGATAGATGTTTTTTCAGATTGTAATTTTAATACATCGAATTGAACGCCGCGATACAAGAAGCTCATGGAAATGTCATATTTTGAATTGACCTAAAACAATTAAGGGAGAAGTAAGGCCAAAACTTTTTTGGTCCTACCTCTCCTGTGGGTCACAGGAGTGCACTTAGTTCTGCACATCCATGACCCAGATTCAGCTAACAGTGGGCTAGAGTCCACTGTTAGATGATGTCACTCAGCCGGTCCAGGCTCTGAAGGGATCCGGACTTTAATTTCTAGATCCACCCAGATGAGCAGCCATTGTTTCAGCCACTCAGTGCACTGCTGAGAGCCTGAGCCAGCCACTCCCACCCCTTTTACAGTACTGTGCTCCAGTTAGCGTTGGAGGGTCAGAGCACAGAGCTGGTGACTTACAATCACCACTCTCTGCTCATTGAAGGCCAAGAGTGATCAGCAGTCTAGAGGCAGAAAGGGACATATGCAGCATTAGATTGATGCTGTATCCACCTAGGTTAATATCTCTGTTTGTTATTTTGAATACCCATGCTTCTCTTTTAAGAGAAAAAAAAGGAAAAAAAAACTTGCTGGGCTAAAATATCAGGGATTAGGCTTTAGCTAGGTTGTTAGTAAATATATGTTGGCATTCAAATCTGGATTAAAATAGATTAGCAACATCTGGCAACTTAAGCAAGCACACTGTTGATCATACTTATCTGCATCAACGGAATATTCTAGAACAGAATCAACAATCTATAGAGACAAAAAGGAAAAAAAAACTGGGGAGTGGAAACATATATTTTCCTTTTGATCACATGTATGCATATAGGAAAAGGTCAGAGTCCCATATTTTGTGTTTTCATTTATTTTGTCATGGTCATATAGGAATAGCTACTGGAGAGATAGCAGTGCATGCCATGAACTGAGCAGAAGATGGATGCATTTGTCCCCAGGCATTTGATACTGTGGACATTTTATGGTATATTAGTGCAGCTCTGCCTGTGATGAGAAGGTCCACTTGTTTTAGTTTGTATTACATACTCTGTAAGCAGACAAGAGACTGCATGCCTCGCTGGGATCTGGATGACAGGAGAGGAAGCATTGTGCTGAGCATGTTTACCCCCACCCTCTAGCCTCCACATATAATGCTACCTGGACCAGAAACATTTTATTACATAAAAAATCTATATACTGAGGTACAGCGCATGCAAACACACCTACAATATGGTATGTCAATCATGTTCTATATTATCATAATACTATATCCAATCATATCAAATAATTTTTTCATGATATATGCTGTACACTGTATATTGTAAGGGGGGCAAGCTCAAATGGTATTGGTAGTGGTACACCATGCACGAGATAAGAACCAAGAAAATAACTCTCCTGCACTTAGGTGCAATGATCGAAGAAAGGAAGTGTGTCTAGTCCTTATTGTCAAAGCCTTGCTGCCCTCTCAGGACCATGGGTATCCAAATATACTGAGAGACAACGAAAACAAGAGAAGGGCGCACCGACCTAGCGTAATTCCATTATAAACATTTATTAACCACTTCCCAACCGCTGTATGCAGAATGACGGCCGGGAAGTGGTTCAGTTATCCTGACAGGGCGTCATATGACGTCCTCAGGATAACATGCCGGCGTGCGCCAGGGGGGGGGATGGTCAGTCTGACCCCCCGCATTACCGATCCCGGTAAAGCGCTTCCATTGGAAGCATTTAGATTGTGATCAGCCGTGACCAATCATGGCTGCTCACAGTGTAACACAGGAAAGCCATTTATCAGCTTTTCCTGTACTCGGGTCTGCAGACCTGAGCAGTGGAGAGCCAATCGGCTGCTCTCCTGACAGGGGGGGTCTGTGCTGATGATTTATCAGCACAGCCCCCCTAGGATCGCCACACTAGACCACCAGGGAGCCTGCCCCCAGGGACCACCAGGGATGTGCCCTCCCAGGACCACCAGGGAGCCAACCAGGGGCCACCAGGGAGCCGATCCTGACCAGTAGGGAGACCACCAGGTAAGGGGCATAGTGTCCACTATGGATGGCACTCAGTGCCACCTTCAGATGCCACCCTAGACCACCAGGGAATGGGCCCCTATCAGTGCATCTGCCCACCAGTGCCCACCAGTGCCTCTATCAGGGCGTACCAGTGTCACCTACCAGTGCCCCCTACCAGTGCCACCTATCAGTGCCCATCAGTGCCACCTATCAGTCCCCAGTGCCGCCTATGAGTGCCAATCAGTGCCGTCTATGAGTGCCCATCAGTGTCGCTTATCAGTGTCCGTCAGTGCTGCATATCAGTGCCACCCATCAGTGCCCATCAGTGCTGCTTATCAGTGCCGCCTATCAGTGTTCATCATTGCTGCATAGAAGTGCCTCATCATCAGTGCCCGTCAGGGCTACCTCATCAGTGCCACCTCATCAGTGCCAATCAGTACTGCCTCATCAGTGTCTGTCAGTGTAGCCTCATCAGTGCCCATCAGTGATGGTGAAAATTTACTTATTTACAAAGTTTTGTGACAGAAACAGAGAATTTTTTTTTTTCTAAATTTTCGGTCTATTTTTATTTGTAGCGCAAAAAATAAAAACCACAGAGTTGATCAAATACCACCAAAAGAAATCTCTATTTGTGGGAACAAAGTGATAAAAAATTTGTTTGGGTACAGCGTCGCACGACCACGCAATTGTCATTCAAAGCACAACAGCACTGAAAGCTGTAAATTGGTCTGGTAGGAAAGTGTTCTAAGTGCATAGTATTGAAGTGGTTAAAGGATAAAAAGTGACATACATAATACTCATAAATGCATGATGTGTACACACATATCAAAGCAAAGTGAAGACAAATCTCCTCCAGGACCGCTGGAAAGCTCAAATGTTGCAAGAAGACAAGATAGCGTCCGCGATAGCTTTGCTGATATGTTTCAAGGGAGAACCCTCTTCTTCAGAGCCAAAAAGGCAAATGAGATTCAGCACACCCAGCAGGAAGTCCGCAAACCCCAAATATAGTACTGAATGAGAGGTGAATCTTGTTTTGTTTGTTATCTGACCTTACTTTTGTAAGGCTAATTTGCCAGTTAATGTTAAAAAGGGGCATTTGTAGCTGGGCATTGTCATGGGGGACATGCACCAATGCAAAAATAAAATAAAAAAAATACTGTTCATCAGTAGCAACTCAAAGGGAAGCATTAAAATCCTTTAAAAAAAACAGACATAAAAGATGCCTTAAAGCTGTGCATAAAGTTACAGAAGCATACAATGTAGTTAGGGTTGCAGCCTGTCCAGGTTTCACGCGGACAAGCGGGGGTTTGAATTGTGTGTCCGGGGGTTTCAAACCATTTGAAACCCGGACACATTATTCAGAACAGTCTGCAATGGACACCAGTGACACTGCCTCGCACCTTACAGAGGATGTCTGGGATCCCACTCTGCCATCATATTTCTGTAACAGCCCAGGAGGTGCTATGTATTGTGCAGAGTATTGATATAACAATAGAAGCTTCTTGGTTGCAGATAATATACTTTACTTTCATGGAGAATGTCAGAACACATCTTACAGCATGGCTTTAACATGGAAAAGAAACACAGAAAGAGAAAACAAACAAGCGCATTGAGCATAGATAGACAATACATCCTGTTCTGTTATATCATAGAACATAAGAATGATACACTACAATACCACAACACCACCTGCTGCATAGATAGGTATAATGCACACAATATTGTCAGTTTATTAACAACTTTACATTACATACTGTTGCTCTTCCAACATCCCTTCTCAACAGCATGTGCTTTGTCAAATTATATTCAGCTTCTTCTGGAAATAACAATGACGCTCCTTCAACAAGGGTTTGGTGAGTGCATCAGCAGTCATCTCTTCTGATGGGTTAGGAGGAAGCTCTGTGAGTGTCCAAGTTTTATTTTCTTGAAGTGACTTTAATTCTTCTTCTGCTGCCTTTCTTTATTTATTGGCTTCACCTTTTGGCAGTTTTTCTATGCCTTCCCAGGATGTCGGTTCAAGTATGCTGTGTGTTTTGAGAAATAACATGGGGAAAAGGGAAGAAAGGGAGATAGAGGACCTGTGGAGGTAGCAACATCAGTATTAGCAAACCCACTCAGGAAAAAACAATATAGACCTGGGGTGTGTGGCAAAAAACACACTGGCATAAAAAAGAGAGACTTGGACTGGACGTAAGGCTGTCCAAAAAAGAACCACAATGTAGCCTCCGTGGTGTGAGAAAAGATGTATCAACCAGGTAAAGAAAATATCAAAATGTTTATTGAAATGTTACCAAATAGCAAAAATAGGACATACAAAATACATGTTCCCTCCGTCACCACACAAAAATAGCATAATATACATATCCTGAACCAGGAAAGGGTAGTAATGTGTGATTGCGCAAAAACACAACATAATACAAAAAACAAAAAACGAATGAAAAAGTCTGCTGGGAGTATAGATAATTTCAAAAAAACTATTAGATGCACACCTAAGGGACCACAACATTGAGGGATATACAATGTAATACTGACATAAAAACACACACATAGGTTGGACTTGATGGACTTGTGTCTTTTTTCAACCTCACTGACTATGTAACTATGTAAGTCCAGACATCACCTACTCTCACATCCATCCCACCACACAGTCATAAATGAATGAACCACTGAAAGTGGAAATAATCACAAGTGTGTATGGGGACCGCGGTCAATAGAAAGGGTTGACAGTCTCATAGGCATGGAGCACCAAGTATCATGATCAAGAGGACAGAGTCCATATATATGATGCACATCCAAATCCTCTTAGAGATGTGTATAAGCAGGGATAACAGCAAGTCCCGGCCAGGCAACAAGGACCCACCTGTGGATCAGTGGTAGTATGGAGGGGACACATTGGGGAGGCTTCAAAGGGTAAGTCTGTGCTCTCACCACAGACCTACCACGGTGGATGCGGTCAAAGGCAGATAAAGACAGAAGCAGCTAGGAATAAAAAAACAAGTCCTATGGATGCGAGCGTGTAACGCTCAGGGTAATCTCACCCTCAGGTGTGCAGCCTCAACCCAGCCTTGCAGTGTCGCTAACACTCCATAGATGGTCCGAGCATGGTCAAGAATGAGTAAAGAAACCGCCATGTGGTCGATATATGGAAGCATCTACATGGAGGGTGAGATTGCCCTGAGCGTTACACGCTTACATCCATAGACTGTTGATTGTCCGTATGGACTTGTTTTTTCTTCCTAGCTGCTTCCGTCTTTATCTGCCTTTGACAGCATCCAACATGGTAGGTCTGTGGTGAGACCACAGACTTACCCTTTGCAGCCTCCCCACTGTGTCCCCTCCATATTACCACTGATCCACAGGTGGGTCCTTGTTGCCTGGCCGGGACTTGCTGTTATGCCTGCTTATACACATCTCTAAGAGGATCTGGATCATATATATGGACTCTGTCCTCTTGATCATGATACTTGGTGCTCCATGCCTATGAGACTGTCAGCCCTTTCTATTGACCGAGGTCCCCATACACACTTATGATTATTTCCACTTTCAGTGGTTCATTCATTTATGACTGTGTGGTGGGATGGATGTGAGAGTGGATGATGTCCGGACTTTTTCACTTGTTTTTTGTATTATGTTGTGTTTTTGCGCAATCACACATTACTACCCTTTCCTGGTTCAGGATATGTATATTATGCTATTTTTGTGTGGTGACGGAGGGAACATGTATTTTGTTTGTCCTATTTTTGCTATTTGGTAAAATTTCAATAAACATTTTGATATTTTTTGTACCTGGTTGATACATCTTTTCTCACACCCTGGAGGTTACATTGTGGATCTTTTTTGGACAGCCTTATGTGCAGTCCAAGTTTCTCTTTTTATGCTGTGTGTTTTGACAGTGTACGACAGCTTGCGGGGTGGTATCCCCTTTGTAGTCCGGTTGGATTTCTGATTTCTGGCAGTTCAGCAGCATCTGGTGGGGAATTTGATTTAGGTGTTGTGAGTTTCACCTCTTGTTCTGGTTCCTGCACAGGTTCGCTTTGGTCGACCTTTTCTTCTAGTTTGTTGGGCATATTTGTTTCAAAGCTTTCAAGGATCAGTGTTTCTGGTGATGGGCTCTCATCAAAATAAACACTATTTTCACTTATTGTCACTTTGTGAGTCTTTGGGTGTAGGATTCTGTAACCCTTAGTTTGCTCACTGTAGCCTACCAGAATGCCAGTAAGCTACATTCTCCAGCTTGGATCTCTTTTCACTTGGAATATAGGCATATATTTTAAATCCAAACACTCTGATGTGCCCAATGCTAGGCTTCGATCCATGCCACATTTCAAATGAAGTAATTTTAATGGCTCTTGAAGGTAGTCTGTTCTGTAGGTAGGTTGCAGTCATGACTGCTTCTTCTGAGTACTTGTGAGGTAGGTTGGCATTCGATAACATGCACCTGGCCATTTCTATAAGAGTGTGATTTTTCCTTTCTGCTACACCGTTTTGTTGAGGAGTATATGGTGTGGTTGTCTGGTGTACCATTTCTTGTCTCTTCAGATATGAGGTTTCTATGCTTGTATGTATTCTCCACCATTGTCGGTGCGTATTATTCCTGTTTGCATTGCAATTTGTTGCTAGACATGGCAACAAACTCTTGAAGTCTCTCTGATTCTTGTGTTTCATCAGATAGGTAATTGTGTACCTGGAATAATCATCAATGAAAGTCAGTAGATATCTGTTCCCACCTGATGTGGGAGTTTTCATTGGACCGCATACATCACTTTATATGAGCTGTAGGGGGTGGATAGTTTTTTGTAGTTTTTTTTTTTTTGAGATGCCTATGGAAGGGGATCACATGTGGCTTTTGCCTCAATGCAGCACTTGCATTTCATGAGCAGCATTATTGTCAAATCTTCTGCTAAGCCTCTCTTTATAATGTCCTGTATAGCTTCTGGACTTCTGTGCCCTACAAAGAAATGTCACCTGCCCCCACCTATAACTGGCCTTTACAGTAAGGAGCACTGGAAGGGCAGACGCATGTCAAACAAAAACCAAAAAATTTCCAAGCTCAACTTACTGACCAGCTTGCGACCAACCAAATTAACCTGGCTAACAGTATGTGTTAAAAACAGGGGTTTGGTTACACATATTTTCAAATGCATGTGTAAGCTGCAGGCCAGCAGCAAGGCACCCTGTATACTGCAAAACCTCTGTATAAGAGTCTCCACAATGGAAGCACATGCATTTAATGGATAGATGTAGGGCAGGTGACTGGAGGAGCCCAACCCCCCTTAAAGGTACAGGAACACACTGGACACCCAGCACATTGTGCAATGATGGCTAAGGTGTCAGTATGTTGCCTCACCAATATCTCAACAGTTCAAAGAAATGTCACCTGCCCCCACCTATAACTGGCCTTTACAGTAAGGAGCACTAAAAGGGCAGACGCATGTCAAACAAAAACCAATGAATTTCCAAGCTCAACTTACTGACCAGCTTGCAACAACCGAATTAACCGTTTGTTATTTAAAAAAAAAAAATGTGAGCCTTTACAATCACTTTAAAGTGGTTGTCAACTTGTGACAACCACTTTAACCTACAGGTAAGCCTATGTAAAGGCTTACCTGTAGGTGCACTGCATATCTCCTAAACCTGTACGGTTCAGCAGATATGCAGTGTTGAAGCTGTAAACACAAAAGAACAAGCGGCGCCCCACTAAGTGTAGTAGAAGGTTAAAAACAAAGCATTTATTAAAATTGCACTTACAAGAGTTAAGTGGTATCAGGCATGTACAATATCCAGGCATCCCAGTCTGGGTGGTCTGAATGCTAGGGATACCGCCGACACATGTGTCCGGTCGCTCCGGTGGGTTCCGAGGCTCCAGGCAGGTGGGTGAGATGGAAGGTCAAGCGTCAGGCCTGATGAAGGAGCACCGATTGCTCTGAACGCACGCCTGGTACAGCCATCCACCCACTCTCCAGCTCCTTACTGGACCCGTGACGCTTGACCTTCCATCTCACCCACCTGCCTGGAGCCTCGGAACCCACCGGAGCGACCGGACACATGTGTCGGCGGGATCCCTAGCACTCGGACCACCCAGACTGGGATGCCTGGATATTGTACATGCCTGATATCACTTAACTCTTGTAAGTGCAATTTTAATAAATGCTTTGTTTTTAACCTTCTACTACACTTAATGGGATGCCGCTTGTTCTTTTGTGTTTACTGCCAACAGAGTCACTTCTGCTCCATCAGCTGGCTGCCCCGCAGACGTCTCTATCCACCTGAATTTCACTACCAACCAGCCCTCCGGTGCCCAGCATCCCAGCATACGCATTCTCCCGCTCCTATGCCTGACCCCATAAACCCCAGCTGAGAAGACTGCAAGCACTGCATCTCCCTCCTTTTTAGTGTTGAAGCTGTGCTGACGTCATGTCGGCACATGCCCAGTGAAGGAATGGCCTGCGTGCCGTTCCTCCACTATGACCGTGCCATGACTGGCGGCTCCCATGCGCATGCGCGAGAGTGATGTCACGTGACACCGGCCATTCACAGCGCCGGAGTCGTGGACCCGGAAGGAAGAGGTGCAGAAGATGGACGTGTCCAGCAGAGGGGACATCGTTGGGATGCCACAGGCTTTGTTTGCAGGTAAGTGGCACATAATGGGCTACTATGCGATGCATAGTAGCCCATTATGTTTCTACTTTACAAGGGGACATAGAGGAAGTAAACCCAATCTGGGTTTACTTCCTCTTTAACTGTGAGACCGTTGTTTGCAAGACCTTTAACTGATAGAAGGCTGCCTTTTAGTTTTGGAACATACAGCACTTTCCTTACAAGTATACTGTGCTTGTCTTGTGGTGTAATGTAGTTCAGAAGCCCTTGGTTGCAGAGAATACACTTTACTTTCATGGAGAATGTCAGAACACATCTAACAGCATGGCTTTATCATGGAACAGAAACACAGGAAGAGAACCCAAACAATCGCATTGAGCATAGATAGACAATACATCCTGTTATATCATAGAAATAAAAACTATACACTACAATACCACAGCGCCACCTGCTGCATAGATAGATATAATGCATACAATATTGTCAGTTTATTAACAACTTTACATTACATACTGTTGCTCTTCCAACACTATGATCCCCTTCCTTGCCAGCTGCGTGTCTCAAAGCAGACCAGGCTGAAGCTGCCTCCTCCTCCTCCTCAGCTCTGTTTACATGTACACAGGCAGGAGGAGGGACACTGCTCTGCATGTGCTGTACTGATCTGAGCCTATATCTGAGTCTATAGTAAGTTTAATATACTGTAGTTGAAAAGGGGTGGAGGACAGAGTGACCGGGAAGGGGGGCCATTTAAAAAAGATGTATACAGTACTTTGGGAGTGATTGGGAAGAGGAGGTTATGAGGATATGTGTCTCGGGGCACTTTGGGAGAGGACCTTTTTAAAATCCAACCCCCCTTCTAGCACAATCCCCCAAGCCATCTCCCATAGTGCCCCCCCCAAGAATATTTCTGACCCCCCCAACTCACACTAGCACAAGTGTTGTGGGAGAAGGAGGAAGATTTGTTTTAGAAGATACAATTTACAGAGGATTTGTACTGGTGGGGGAGGAGGATGTGTGTTAGGAGGGTGAATTGAAGGGTGTGGGGATAAGTTCTGGGATGGGGAATAAGGGTGGATTGTGCTAGGACTTGGGAATTCAGGAGGGTGGAGGAGGGTATGTGAGGAAGGGGAAAAAATATGTTTTGGGGGAAGTGTTTTGGAAGAGGGAGATGTGATTTCTGCTGGGGAGGGATGAGCATAAAGATTGATGTTGGTTTTTTAGGGAGGGAGTGGGGATTTTTGCTGAAAGGGTAAAGAGGGGAGAGTATTGCTTGTGGGGTGTGTGTGTGTGGGGGGGGTATTTTGCACTCTGCTTACCCCTAGACTGTGTGCTACGCATCCCTGACTCATGCACTCTTTTTGTTTTGTGCTCCTGGCTCCTACTATGCAGTACACACTCTTGTCCCCTGCATTCTGTACATTAAATATTCCTGACTGCCGCATTCTGTGCACAACACTCCTTCCTGTCCCCTTCATTCTGTGCATTACATAGACCCCTGCAGTCTGTGCATAACACTCCTGTTCCCCACATTTCTGTGCAATATGTGCTCCTGGACCCTGCTCTCTGTGTGTCATGTACTCCTAAACACGACACTGACAGCAGAAATCTGTGCGTTACATACTCCTGATCCTTGAACACATTGCACTACACACTTTGGACCCCTGCACTCTGCATTATGTATCATAAACCCAACACTGACTGTAGCAATTTGTGCATTGCAGACCCTCAACCGCTGTGTTCAGCCTTACAGATTCCTGCACTTTATACACAATTCTGTACATAAAATACTTCTGTTGCTGGTTGCTAAGCAGTGCTTGCTATTTTAATGAAGGTCTACTTTCTTTAAAGTGGAACTTCAGTCATTTTTTCATCTTTCCTTCTATTAAATCCTCTGCCCTTGTTGTTTTAACTTTTGATGGTAAAACATTTTTTTTTCTGACCGTAAATACCTTATACAGCCCACTGCTTCTTGTCTGGTAAAAAGCCTAGGCCTATGACATCATGCACAGCTCTCTCTCTCTCTCTCACTCACATGAGAGTTTACCAGGAAGGGAGGGGGGATGAATCATAAGAGGGTCAATGAGAGCTGCAAAGCTGGAGGTGTGTCTCTGTGTGTCTGTGTAAATCCAGGAAGTGAACAGGCAGTAGCTTCAGCTGCCCCCAGTTAAAATGATTGCAGCCAGACTCAGTGGAGGGAGATTTATGCAGCATATTTGTCAAGTACAGAATCACAGTATATATAAAATAATATGCAAAGTGGTTGGAGGGAAGCTTCAGAATGACAAAAATGTTTTTATTACAAATTATGTGAGCAGACTGCAGTTCCTCTTTAAGGTAGGCTCAGATAAAATGTAAGCCCTCTGACTATTCTCAGTGTATGCAAAATCATATGTTTTATTTTTTTTTAATGATTGTGCTGAGGTTTATGCATATCTGTGAGACCCTTACTTATGTCACAGCAATCTAAGCATATTTTATGGGTACAAGAATGCTTTTGTTTTATTTAACCGTGCCCCTTTAAGGCCCCCCCTACTTTTAAGCGCAATTTGGTCACATCCACTGTTCGCCACGGTGCGCATAGTTGAGGCATCAGGGGTTTTAATTGCTACCTTGCCCATGCTCCAGGGGACCTGTGTGGCCTCCTTGTCACATTTGGTTTTACCCCTGGACAGAAGGGGTGGTGGGAGTGGTATATACAGGAAATAATCCTCTCCATTTTCGTCCTGTAGCTGCTGAAAACCTGCTTCTTTTCCTCCCCCTCCTGCCAGCATCCAGTACCTGCAGGAGTAAAATGGAGAGGATTGGTTCCTGTATATGCCATCCACACCAACTACTTTCCTCTTATTTTTGCTGCCCAGGCCCCCTTGTGCTTCTCTGTCCCCTTGGCAGCACTGTCGGCTTCCGTCCTCTCCTCTCCTGCTGGTTGCTGTCGGGGATGCTCAGGATAGAGAGCAGGGGAAGGGGCCCTTCTTTTTCAGTTCGGTACCGAATTGTGTTTATTATGCTTCGGTTTGTGAACAAAAGGAAAGTTCTGTACAGAGCTATTGCTGTTCATTCATGCCGTGCAGCTACGGCTGCAGAGATGGAGATTGAGGGCTGTGTCCTCAATCTCCTTTTTCTGTGTTAAAAGTGAGACATCAGGGGTCCGTTTCACCAAAGCCCCTCAACAGGGCTGCTAAAAAAAGTTGTAAAAAAATACAAAAAAATAAAATGGTACAAATAAAAAAATACAATAACAAAAATAAAAAACTACTGATATTGTTCACTGCCCTACTGACACCATCCACTGCTCTACTGACCCCATCCTCTTCCCTACTGACAAAGTCCACTGCCATACTGACACCCTTCACTGCTCTACTGACTGACCACATCCTCTTCTCCACTGACAAAGTCCACTGTCATACTGACACCGCCCACTGCATTACTGACTGGCACCGTCCACTACCCTAATGACACATCCACTGCTTTTTTGACACCACCCACTGTTCTACTGACACCGTTTACTGCCTTACTGACATATCCACTGCTTTATGTTTATGCTCAAATGCTTCATTTGGTCTCTTTGCTTGCTGGGGATGTAATCAATTGGGTACAGTATTACATATTTTCTGGGAATGCCTGCTGTTGGGACACTAATGGGAATACATTAAAAGGTTGGTGGCCAAGCTCAGAGGTGTTTCCTTGAGGGACAACCTACCAGCTCTTTCCTTTTGCATGCTAATCCACTCCCCTAAAAAAACAATTCAAGCATCCCCTTTTAATTCATCAGGGGAATGTAGTGAAAACCTTCATATTCTTGAAGTGGAACATCACAAGTCCACCCTCCATTGGTCGGTGGACCTCTTTGGTTACTCAGATTAAACACGTGAAAGATCTTAAAGTGTGTCGTATTTGGGGTATTTTTTTAAAATAAATAATAAACACGGTATACCTACCTGCTCTGTGCAATGGTATTGCAATGATAAACCTCATCTTCTGGTCTCCTTAAAGTGATATTAAACCCTCACTTTTTTTAAGCACCTTCAGGAACTGATGTTATCCCTTTTGAATTTGCAGCTTTTTAAAAATCTTTTAATGCCTATGTTCCAGTTTAAGGAGGTGTCATGGCTGATTTGCCAGGTTTCCTGTCTTAGGATGGCTTCTTTCTCTTACAGCATCCTTTGAAGCCACCCTTGCATTCAGGAACTATAGTTGTGTCCCAATACACTGTGTGCATCAATAGGTCACCTTATTATAATCTAATTACATTACCTTATTGCCGACATCATTCCATTGGCCACATCTGGATCTGCGCAGGAAAAAGGTTATATGATAATGACCAACACAGCTCAGGTCTACACACTGTTCGTTTATTCTTAGCTTATACAAAATATTAAATACACAGGACTAGAGGGGCGTTAGTCATTATCTCCAACCAATAAGGGGTATACGTTCAAATGACATGCTTTACTTATTCAATTAACCAATCATACTAATATGTATTTATATAATCATTACATCTTTGTATATGGGCAAAACCATTATGCCACTGTCTGGTAAATTATCTAGGACATTTAAGTTCCACAAATCAAGTTTCAATCATAAGCTTACTTGTTAAGCAATAATATTCCAAACGTACACCTAAGTGAAACAATAAATTTAAAGCCCTAGGTTCCAATAACATCACCCAAAACAGTGTAAAAATTACGGGCGCTTTTTACAAGACCCTTTCATGTGGGGCGTATGGTCTGAGCACTGACAGCCTGACCCCCAACCCCTTCAACCTCTGCAGAAATACTGGCAGCACTCATACGTTTATTTCCCAAAGACAACCTCTGAATATGACGCTGAGCACGTGCCCTTAACTTCTTTGGTTGACCATGGCAAGTCCTGTTCTGAGTGGAACCTGTCCTGTTAAACCGCTGTATGGTCTTGCCCACCATGCTGAAGCTCATTTTCAGGGTCTTGGCAATCTTCATATAGCGTAGGCAGAGGCGGCTCTAGGCTTTGTGAGGCCTTAGGCAAAACTTAGATATGAGGCCCCACTCACGCCCATAATTGGAAAAAGAATTAAAGTGATAAAAATTAACTGTATTAGGAGGGTACAGTATAGGGGGAGGGTAAGTGGACAGTGCAGGGGGAGGGTAAGTGGACAGTAAACAGGGGGCAGGAGGGTACAGTACAGGGGGGAGCAGGAGGGCACAGCACAAGGAGAGGGTAAGTGGGCACAGTACAGGGGGCAGGAGGATACAGTACAGGGGGAGGGGAATGGGCACAGTACAGGGGGTGGGTAAGTGGACACCGGACAGGGGGTAGGAGGGTACAGTAAAGTGACAGTGTTGAATAATATAGATATGGGTTCCTCAAGCAGAGCTGTGCAGGGAAGCTGCCCTCATAGATCCCAACTATTCTGGCAGGCTGTCACTGGGCTAAATCTATACTTGAATGACAACTCCCCCTCTACCTTCCCCTCCAGAGTTTGTTGCTCTCTTCCAGAACTTTGCAGGGGTTAAGGAAGGACCCTGAGGTGGAGCATCTTATTATTGCTGATGCTTTTGTGGGTGGGGTACTGTGCCAATCACATGGGGTGAATAGGAAAGGAAGGTCAGCAGTAGGGTTGCCACATCATCCCTTTAATCCAGGACACATATAGATTACACAGGTTCTGGGGCTAATTTAATGCAGATAAGACACCAAGTGAGTTTAATTAGCACCTTAATCAGCCACAGAACCTGTGTAATTAGTATGTGTCATGGATTAAAGGGATGATGTGGCAACCCTCGTCGGCAGGGATTGTCACAGTACACATCCTGCCCACACAAGCAGCAGCAGTAGTAAGATGCTCAACATAGGGCTTCTTTCTTGGCCCCTGAAAAATGGGAGTGGGGCTGGGAACCATGGGGTAGGGGAGGAGGAGGAGGATGGAAAAAGGGGGGACTGGGTAGGAGATGGGGAATAGGTAGAGGATAACTGGAGTGAGAAAGAAAGAAGAGAGAGAGACAGGAGAGAAAGGGGAGAGGGGGAGAGGGAGAAAGGGAGGGAGAGAGAGAGAGAGAGAGAGAGAGGGCC
>BLSH010112741.1:2536428-2550147 GCA_018402905.1 Glandirana rugosa
ATGTTTTCATAAGTTTCTTATAATACTTTTTGATATATTTCGGGGATGTCAACTTCCTCTTAGACTCCAGTTCGACCTCCTTAAGAACCCTTCTAATTTCACCCGCTATCTCTGTGGACGCTCTTATTGCTGCCGCCAGGGGTTCTATCGCGAGGGCGAAGAGCAGGGGTGATAAAGGGCACCCCTGTCTCGTTCCCCTCTCCAATCCAAACCTCTCTGAGTAGGTCCCGTTTACCTGCACCCTGGCTTTTGGATCTTTGTAGAGGGTTTTGATCCAACCTATAAAAGTTGGACCAAACTGAAAAGCTTCCAAAATCCTCCAGAGAAAGTTCCACTTCAGGCTATCGAATGCCTTGATGGCATCCAAGGATAATATCGCCCTCGATCCGAGTTTCTCTGATTTAAATTGCAAGTTCAGGAACACCCTTCTAATATTAGTACTCGTCGATCTGCCAGGGATGAATCCCGCTTGATCTGAGTGTATCAGCTTCTGTATTATCTGGTTTAATCTAGAGGCTAGAACTTTGGCGATGATCTTCGTGTCGGAACATTAAATCACTTGATTTGAAAAAGGACATTTTTTACCTGATACTTTTGCACTCGTTATTTTTATATTTTTTATTATATTGATTATATTGCACTATCACAGGCTTTTTTTAATGTTTTATTTTTATATCTCAATACTTTACCATCACGGCATTTTATATACTAGGTCTTTGTTTTATGGTTACAAGTATTTATATGCATATCTAATATTGCCAGATTAAGACAGTAAGGCTCATTTTGCACTTTATTTGTATGCCATCACAAACCATATTATGATTGAAGTATAATACTTACAACAGGAGGAATTGTGTGGTAATACGCCCCAGAACCACTAGGGGCAATGTTCACATACTAGCACACTGTAATAGGCTGCGCAGTACCAATTTACCTTTTAGATCATACTTTATATTGTCAGATATTAGGTACAGCAGCAACCTAGTCCCACCCCCAGTGTGTGACCATAGGAGCGCGAGAATACACCCATACATTGTAACATCCTGGTATGGATTTGAGGGGCACTCTTTTGTTTATTTATTTTTTGCTTGGGTTCCCCCCTTTAAATCCATACCATACCCACAAAGTCTGGTATGCTTTTTTTTTTCAGGCACGGGCTTCCCCCAATTCATATCAGACTCTCGTCAGAGATAAGGTCTAATGTGTAGTTTATAGGGAAACCCTTGCTTGGGGTCCCCATTAACATCTATACCAGATTGTCATCTAGGATAATGGTATAGGATAGATGAAGGGAATCCTCTGCTGCTTTGTTTACCATCAGAATGAAGCAACTGGGAGCTGTCATTTTCCATCAATTTAAACCGCTTTACTTTTTATTTGTAAATGTCAGTTTTGCTGTAATAGGCTGTATACATTTTTTTTACAAAATGCCTTGCTTTGGTACATTTTCACCAGGGCAGTGCCTAGCCCCCCATGATGTTACCTTTGACAATTCCTTGCATATTAGCTAGAAAATGGCCATTACTGATTTCATGTAAGGATGAGCTCAGATGTGTTGGGACACACCTGAGTCCGAACCCACCTAAGCTATCCTGCCAAGAAGTTGTCACTTCAGATAACCAATCATATGTGGCAGAGGCGTTCCTTGTCCCACAGCTGCACGTTTATAAGGGAAATGTATATGTGCAGCTGTGAGGTGGGAATTGCCTCAGCCACTTATGGTTGTGTTAGAAGAAGACGGTGATGTGGACTTGTTTGCAGTTTGTTGTTGTTTCCTCGCGCTCCCAGAGGAGGCGGGGCCGGGCAGCTCTATTTAAACAGTGTGCTTCCTGTAGCAAGTGCTGTCCGTTCTACAGCGTTCCATTGACCTGTGAGCTTGCACGCCTTGCACCAGTGACTCCTGTGTCTGCTTCTGAGTGACTTCCTGTTCCTGTGACCCCGGCTACCTTTGGACTTTGCTGCTATCTGCCTGCCATGATCCTGGCCTGCCTACGACAACTCTTCCGCCTAGCCCTCTTGTACCTTTGCTGCCCGCACGTTGCCGACCCTGCCTGCACCCGACTACCCACCTGCCAACTCCTCTTGTACCGCATAAGCCAGCCTGCTGCCAACCCGGACTGTACGACTACTCTTCTACTTGCATGAGCCCAGTGGACTTGCACCTATCATCAAGTGGTCCAGTACAGCCCTTGTGCCCCCCTGTGCTCCTGAGCTCCCTGTCTACACTACCAGGGGTTCTCGAACCAGGGCCACAAGAGAGGCGATCCCCTGCATAAGTCAGACTCATCCGCCAGGTACGTGGCAGTAACGGACAGCCATGCCTGAGTCTGCGCAGGGGACCTCTCCTGTGGATGAGCTGTGCACACACCTTACGGGCCTCACCCAGGCTGTTAAGAACTTGCAGGAGGGATACAATCACCTGCAAGGGAGATTGCAGGAACTTTCCAGCACTGCACCAGCCAGTCCCGGCCAATCAGCCCCATGTACCATAGAGGTCTTACCTAATGAGCCTGAGGTGCCCATGCCCGAACGGTTTGCAGGAGCCCGCAGGAAGTTCCAGGCATTCCGCAATTCCTGTGAACTGTACTTTGCCCTGCAGCCCCGGACTTTCTCGCTGGAAGTCACCAAAGTGGGTTTGTGATCTCCCTTCTCCGAGAGGAACCCCAGACCTGGGCACACCGCCTTCTGGAGCAAAAGGCACCTGTGGTCTCCAACTTGGGCTGGTTCTTCCAAGCGATGGCCCGATTGTATGAAGATCCTTACCAGGCAGCCACAGCGGAGGCAGCCCTCCACATCCTCCGACAGGGCCACCGGCCGGCAGAGGAGTATGTGTCTGAATTCCAGCGATGGAGCGCTGACACTGCCTGGAATGGGGCGGCTCTCAGTCATCAGTCCCGGTTGGGTCTCTCGGAGCCGCTCATAGACGAGCTGGCTCGCATCGGGGTTCCACACACCCTAGACGCCCTGATGGATCTATCCATGCAGATCGATCGCCGACTGCGGGAACACAGGGCCGAGAGATCCGCTGGACCGGAACATTTACCCTGGCGGAGGTCCAGGACCCCAAGTCCAGACCACCTAGGACCCCTGTCTATCGAGTGCCGTCGCTCGCCTTTAACCCCGGTGGAATGCCAAAGACGCATAGCTCAGAACCTGTGTCTGTATT
Source organism: Glandirana rugosa (assembly GCA_018402905.1). Classification (NCBI taxonomy): domain Eukaryota; kingdom Metazoa; phylum Chordata; class Amphibia; order Anura; family Ranidae; genus Glandirana; species Glandirana rugosa. Next base: position 2,539,595 of record BLSH010112741.1, read on the forward strand.
GTGGAGGTTCCGGGCATCTGGTGAAAGACTGTCCCGCTAAGGCCTGCAAGCGGCCCACCAGTAGCTCGGATGGACTCCTGTATCTGCCTAGTGACAAGGCTCATATTGTGCTCCCTGTTACCCTGCAGCTGCCCAGTGGGACTTTTCCGGTGCAGGCCATCCTGGACTCTGGGGCGTGCAGCTGTTTTATCAACATTACCTTTGCAGTGCACCACCAGGTACACCTTCGACCTAAGGAGCATCCTATGCTCGTTCGACTAGCCTATGGGTCCACCATTAAATCAGGCATGGTCACCCAGGAGACCATTACAGTGTTTACCCAGGCCAAGGAAGGGCATGCCGAGTTCCTGTTGCTGGACGTCATCGCGTCCCCTCTGCATCCAGTCACCCTGGGTCTTCCTTGGTTCCGGGCTCATAACCCCCAGGTCAACTGGGCAACAGGGGACATAACCTTTTCCTCAGCCTACTGTCTGCACCACTGCCTACCGCAGTCTCAGCCCTCAGAAAACCCCTCAGTCGTACTCAGCTTGGACTCAGACGTCTATCAGGAAGCCCGTCTGGTCACGCCTGCACCTTACCATGAATTCTTGGACGTCTTCAGCAAGAAGGGAGCTGACGTCCTCCCCCCGCACCGTACGTATGAATGCCCAATTGACCTCCTACCAGGGGCTGAAGTTCCGTTTGGGCGGATTTTTCCCCTATCCGAAGTGAAACTGGTTGCCCTCAAGGCATACTTAGATGAAAACCTAAAAAAGGTTTCATTAGACCATCCACCTCACCAGCAGGAGCCGGGATCTTCTTCGTGGAGAAGACGGACCATTCACTCCGGCCCCGTATAGACTATCAGGAACTCAATCGTATTACTATAAAGAACCGATACCCTCTACCATTGGTCCCTGAGCTCTTCCAGAGGTTAGGAACTGCCTCTGTCTTCACCAAGTTGGATCTATGGGGGGCTTATAACCTTATCCACATCTGAGAAGGGGACGAGTGGAAAACCGCCTTCCGCACGTGGTTTGGGCATTACAAATACCTCGTGATGCCCTTCGGACTATGCAATGCCCCTGCAACGTTCCAGCATTTAGTGAACAATATTTTCCAGGACTTCTTGGACCAAATTGTGGTCGTCTATTTAGATGACATACTGATTTTTTCACCGTCATTGGAGGATCATCGCAGGCATGTGAAAAGTGTGCTCACCCGTCTCAGGACACACGGCCTCTATGCCAAGGCAGAGAAATGCGCCGTTGAGTGCTCCAACATTTCATTCCTGGGATTCAAGCTCTCAATGACAGGAATTACCATGGGCCCACAGAAGATCTCGGCTATCCTGAATTGGCCAGCTCCCGTGGACAAAAAGGGGGTTCAGCGATTTATTGGGTTTGCAAGCTTTTACCGGAAGTTCATTAAGGGGTTATCAGCAGTCATCACCCCAATAACCCAACTCACGAAGCAGGATTCACACTTCCGCTGGACTCCCGAGGCCCAAGAAGCCTTCAACCAACTTAAAAGACTGTTCACGTCTGCTCCTATCCTCAAGCACCCGGACCCAGCGCTGCCATGCACCGTAGAAGTGGACGCGTCCGAAACAGCAGTGGGAGCAGTCCTATCACAGAGACAAGGTCCAAAAGCCTCGCTACATCCCATCGCTTTCTTTTCCTGGAAACTCTCCCCCCGGAGAGAAATTATGACGTAGGCGATAGGGAACTGCTGGCAATCAAGTCGGCTCTGGAAGAGTGGCGGTATCTTCTGGAGGGAGCTTCACACCCTGTTCTGGTTTTTACTGACCACAAAAACCTGGAGTATCTGCAAACCACCAAAAGACTGAGACCCCGGCAGGCCAGGTGGGCACTGTTCTTCTCCCAATTCCAGCTACATATTACTTATAGACCCGGAGCTAAGAATGTTAAGCCAGACGCATTGTCACGAATGTTCCATGTCTTGGAAGACACGTCACCACCAGATACCATCCTCCCGGCCCACAGTTTCCTGCTCACTCAGGAGGACCTTCTGTCCCAAATCAGAAGATCCTGTACCCGTCTCACCGAACCACCAGACCCCTGACTTACCCTGAAAGATGGGTTGTGGTGGCTCGAGAACAGACTATATGTGCCACAGGAACTCCGGCAAGTATTCCTTGTACTCTGTCATGACACTAAGATGGCAGGTCACTTTGGTGGCCGTAAAACAATGGAGCTACTCACCCGCTCATTCTGGTGGCCTCGCTGAAGGAGGATTGCCAGAGCTATGTGGCATCATGCTCTATCTGCGCCAGAAACAAGTCAGAGAAATCCAAAGCTTGGGGACTGCTTAACCCATTGCCCATCCCGGAGCGACCATGGACTTCGCAATGGACTTCATAGTTGAGCCAACTTCTTCAGCAGGATTCAACACCATTTTGGTGGCGGTGGACCGTCTTATGAAGATGGCACATTTTTTACCAATGAAAGGCACCCCTTCAGCGGCCGAGACTGCAGAAGTCTTTATAAGAGAAGTGGTCCGCTTACACGGGGTCCCCGTCAACATCGTGTCTGACCGAGGGGTACAATTCACCTCTCGTTTTTGGAAGTCCCTGTGTACCACCTTGGGAGTCGAGTTGGCCTTCTCCTCAGCCTACCATCCACAATCTAATGGTCAGACAGAGAGGACCAATCAGACTCTCGAACAATACCTGCGGTGCTATTCCTCCTACTCCCAGGACGACTGGATTTTCCTTCTTCCAGTATGGTCCACTCTGCTACCAAGCAGTCACCCTTCTGGGCAAACTTCGGCTACCACCCATCCTTCCTACCGGACTTAGCAATGGAAAGCACCGTACCCGCAGCCCTTGAGATGACCCAATTCCTCGACAAAAACAATAAGCTTCTCCAGGAGACCCTCGCCCAAGCCCAAGCCACCAGTAAGAGGAACTTTGCTAAAGGGAAGAGAGGGGAGAGGGATCTACAAATTGGCCAGCAAGTCTGGCTATCTACAAAGAATTTAAAACTTTCCTGCCCTTCTAAAAAACTGGGGCCCAGGTACATAGGGCCTTTTCCTATCAAAAGGAGAATCAACAAAGTGGCATAAGAGCTGGTCCTGCCTCCATCCACGCAAATCCATCCGGTGTTTCATGTCACGCTGCTTAAACCGGTGACCCAGGATCACTTTTCTAGGACAGAGAACAGCCCCACCCGGACCAGTTCTAGTGGACAGAGAAGAGGAGTTTGAGTTGGAGGCTGTCCTGGCCTGCAGGAAGAGAGGAGGCTCAATCCAGTTCCTGGTTAAGTGGAAGGGGTATGGCCCAGAAGAGAACTCATGGGAACTCGAGGACAACATCCACGCCAAAGAGCTTATTGATAAATTTTAGAAGAAACACCCAGAACTGAGAGCCTGTTTGGGAATCCGGAGGGGGGGGGGGCAATGTTAGAAGAAGACGGTGCTGTGGACTTGTTTGCAGTTAGTTGTTGTTTCCTCGTGCTCCCAGAGGAGGTGGGGCCAGGCGGCTCTATTTAAACAATGTGCTTCCTGTAGCAAGTGCTGTCCATTCTACAGAGTTCCAGTGACCTGTGAGCTTGTCCGCCTTGCACCAGTGACCCCCGTGTCTGCTTCTGAGTAACTTCCTGTTCCTGTGACCCCGGCTACCTTTGGACTTTGCTGCTATCTGCCTGCCCTGATCCCGGCCTGCATACGACGACTCTTCTGCCTAGCCCTCTTGTACCTTTGCTGCCCGCACTTTGCCGACCCTGCCTGCACCCGACTACCCACCTGCCAACTCCTCTTGTACCGCATAAGCTAGCCTGCTGCCAACCCGGACTGTACGACTACTCTTCTACTTGCACGAGCCCAGTGGACTTGCACCTATCATCAAGTGGTCCAGTACAGCCCTCGTGCCCCCCTGTGCTCCTGAGCTCCCTGTCTACTCTACCAGGGGTTCTTGAACCAGGGCCGCAAGAGAGGCGATCCCCTGCATAAGTCAGACTCATCCGCCAGGTACGTGACAGATTGGCTGTAGCTGTAGCCAGGGCCATCTTTAATATTGATTGGTCCCTAGGCAAACACTTTCTTGGGCCCTCCCGAATCCACTTATCAACTATTTGTGGGCAGTGCAGGCTCAAGGGGCAGCTACTTTGGGCCCCACAACAATGACTGGGCCCGGGGCAGCTGCCCCTTTTGCCCTGTGCTAAAGACAGTCCTGGCTGTAGCTGTCTGCAGTGACAGCAACTTGAAGGGATACTGATGCCCAAACATGCCTGAGCTCATCCCTGATTTTTAGGACTTGGCTCCATTGACTTCTATGCGGTTCAGAACCTCAATAATGATCTGTAACCCCATCCTGAACCGAACCCAGGTACATTTTGCTCATCGTTTGTGCTTATATTATATGTATATTAAAAATACATTTAATGATGTACTTATAATTACAGAACTGCATTAATGTGTGCTTTTATTTTTGCCTGGAGTTCAGATTTAACTTATTCAGTGTTGTTATTCTCCCAGAATTGCATGCAGTTCATGACTAAATCAGGAAACAGCCTCATCCATCGACTGCATCTGAAGCTGAAAATGTGTTTTCTTATTAGATTAAAAACTATTAAACTATACTGTAACTGTAAAAAAGCAGCATTTGATGTGCCAGATTAAAATATTGTATAATTTACAAAACAGTTATGGCTGTTTGACTGGAAAGTTGTTATTAATGATTAAATATGTTACCATTAATTTTAAAAACAGCCATCCTATGTAACAGAATTCACTTAAAAAATCCTTAAAAAAGCATGTTGTGCCAGTTACATTAACAAACAAAAGCATCATGCCACTTATGAAGCATAACTAATTTATATTGTTCAATTTCATAACATTTACAGAGAAAATCTGAAAAATTCTGTTAACATGATTGAAAGCCTGATTAACATACTAAGCAGCATATAACTGGGAGTGCTGCATAATCAAATAGCTCACATTTATATCATCTACAGTATGTTTACATGATTGTGATAATATGCCGGGGACAATATGTGCTGGTACCAACGTGTGAAAAATAAAGAATTGTTAACAGATAAAAGTAGGCAAAAAGAATACAAGGTGCAAAGTATCAAGTAAACAGCATGTTAAATCCAAGAACAAAAATGTAACAGATTGTACTGTAACTTACCAGTCTTCAGATGTTTTCTGCAACTACAAGCAGATCTTGCCAGACCTCTAGTGTCTTTGTAACTTCCAATGCACTGATGGAGACAGGGCTGCCTTTAGAGATCTTTGGGCCCCATGCAACCTACCTGACAGCCCGCACTCCCCCTGCACATTGTGACTGTGGGATCTAGTGTGTGCGGTTTACACCCACAGTTAGAGTTGAGCGAACACCTGGATGTTCGGGTTCGGTGGGTTTGGCCGAACTTTGCGGAAACGTTTGGGTTACCCGAACTTGACCCGGACCCCGAACCCCATTGAAGTCAATGGGGACCCAAACTTTTCGGCACAAAAATGGCTGTAAAAAAGTCCTGGAAAGTGCTAGAGGGCTGCAAAAGGAAGAAAAATGGCAGATGTTATTAGATCTGCAATCTGTCCCTCAAAGCAGTAGTAATCTCTACCTAGTCCAGTAACAGATCGTTCTGTAATCAGATCGTTCTGTAATGCAGGATGAGAGATTGTTCTGTAATCAGATCGTTCTGTAATGCAGGATGAGATGTTATTAGATCTGCAATCTGTCCCTCAAAGCAGTAGTAGTAATCTCTACCTAGTTATTATCACTGTAATCTGTCCCTCAAAGCAGTAGTAGTAATCTCTACCTAGTTATTATTACTGCAATATGCCCCTCACAGCAGTAGTAGTAATCTCTACCTAGTTATTAGATCTGCAATCTGTCCCTCACAATCTGTCCCTCACAGCGCCGGCAGCATCCTCTCCCTACACTAACCTGACAGCATGTGACATGCAGCACTGTGACTCCAGCCTCATATAGAGGCTGGGTCACATGATGCACTGGCCAATCACAGCCATGCCATTAGTAGGCATGGCTGTGATGGCTTCTAGGGAAAACCAGTGAAACACTTGTTGATTGGCTGCCCTGCAGCTATTCAACACGCGTGATAAAATACCAGAACCCAGACTTTTTCTCAAACGTTCGGGTTCAGAACACGGACACCTGAAAGTTCGGTACGGACCCGAACTTTACAGTTAGGGTTCACTCAACTCTACCCACAGTATGTAGTGTCAGTGGAGTGAGTGCATATAGAAAGTGCAGTGAGCAGTAATGGCAGTGCAGAGCTGTGGAGTATGTGGTAGATAGCAGTAGGAAAGTGCAGGGCTGTGAACAGTATGTAGTGTTAGGGTAGGGTAGTGAACAGTATGTAGTTGCAGGCGAAAGAGCAGTATGTACGAGGGGGTGCTAATATTGAGCTTTGCCCAGTAAAAAATTGAGCTAGGAAGCTGTAAATTGCAGGGTGTACTGGCCAATTTGTCTATATGTCATCATGGATCTGCTTCACACCTTTTACTTGGAGAAACAAGAACTCGATTATGGTCCTATGTTCTTCCACATTGAATTTTTCTGGAGGTGCTGCCATGTTCAGTTTGGACCTAAAAAAGAAAGATAAGTTAAAACCATAGGTAGTTGATTTTTGCACCATTGGATATAGACAAATTGGCCAGTACACCTCGCAATTTACAGCTTCCTAGCTCAATTTTTTCTAAGTAAGGTTCAATACTTATCAGCACCCCCTCGTAGTGGTAGAACATCCAGCGCCCAGGGCAAAGATGCCATACTGTGCCCCCTCCCCTGTTCATGATGTGCAAGCTTAGGGGATCCTATACCCAACAGTCACTAGCTTGTCAAAATCAATGTCATTGTCACAACTCCTGTCAAACAGCCTTGTAACAGAAGAAAGGCATCCTCATTCCTACAAGAAACCATTGCTCCCAGGGCATCCGTCCCTCTCTCCCACTCCTTGTCCCGGCCCTGGTGAGCAGTATTAGGTGGCAGGACAGGGAAGTGAGAAGTATGTAATAGCAAGATAGGGCAGTGAGCAGTATGTAGGGGCAAGGAACTAAGCATTTTGTATTGGAAGGACAATAAGTAGCATGTAGTGGCACGGCAGTATGCAATGTGTATTGGTAGGGAAGGACAGGATAGTGAGCAGCATATAGTGACAGAACAATCAGTAAGTATTATGTAATGGCAAGGGCAGTATAGAGCATTGAGCAGTATGTAGTGGTAGGGTAGTAAGTAATCAGTATGTAGTGGCAGGTCATTCTGTGGGCAGTATAGAGAGACGGGGCAGCCAGTAAGCAGTATGAAGTGGCAGCGCAGGGTAGGGCAGTGAGCAATACAGAGTGGCAGGGCAGTGAGTGAGCAGCAAATAGTGGCAGGGCACCGAGTAAGTTGTATGTAATAGCAGGGCAGGGTAGGGCACTGAGCAGTATGTTGTGGCAGGGCAGTGAGTAAGCAGCATGTAGTTGCGGGGCAGTGAGCAGTATGAAGTACCAGGGTAGGGTATGCAGTGGTAGGACAGTAAGCAGCATGTAGTGGGACTGCAGTCTGTGAGTAGTATGTAGTGGCAAAGCAGGGCAGTGACCAGTATACATTAACAATCTCATCTACGGACTGATAACCTAAAATATTTTCATTTTTGGTTTTAAGTAGATGTTGTTTGTTCTTTCCAGTGCAGTTACATCTAATTCTTACTATGATACATCCAGGAGGTTCCTTTCCTAAGGTGCTAACAATCTTAGTTGCATAATATTGCATATGATTGTCGTCTTTGATCTTCTGGCTCAGCTGTTTGAGTTCTGCCTCTCATACAGTGATGATAGGGGATCACTCACTCCTCAACTTCTGCAATCAGAAAACCTCTTGTGTTCTTTTCACAGGATACATAGCTTTCTCTGAACAGATGAGACAGAGATCTTCATGTTCATCCACCCCTCCTCTCTCCTTATCCATTCAGAGAAAGATTTTTTTGCAGTGAAAATAGTACAAGATGTTTACTAAATGGAGGAGTTTATAATCACGTTAAAGGCTCGTACACAAAATTTCCGTACGACAGCCATTAGTATGCACCATTCAACAGCCGATTTTCATTTATCGTTCAACAAAAGCTGGATGAGCCGACTAGAAAATTTTTGTCTGCTGACAAGGCCACATCCTATTTTCGACTCATCTGTACAGAAGTTGGACAAACAAAAGTTATAAGTACAAACACGCATGTTCGGAACCCAGGAATGACCCGGAAGTGCTTGTCGTGTAAACCCGCGTTCGTGATTCACAATTCGCATTCATGAAGCGGCAATTGAAATAGCAAAATGTAGCGGAAGGGGCCCAAAGGGTGATGCACAAAAACTGAACTTCCTCTTTATAACTCGTAGCATGTTACTTCGCTCGCCTTTGATAATTTTACTAACCTCAGTACGCTAGACAAAATCATGGACAGCCGATTTTGGAAAAAATTGGACGTGCGGTCACACGACAATCGCAGCGTGTACGAGGCTTAAGAGCAAGCATCAGAACTTGCAGTATCTGTGCTGGAAGATCAAAGATGACAGTGGTTGGGGCATAATACAACTAAAATTCTTAGGATCCCCAGGTACTCTGTAAGCTGAGCCCAGCACACGGAACAAAATGTTTTGTTCTAGAATTCCACTTAGAGCAATGTCAAATGACAAAGACATATTTTAAAAATACATAGTGGTCCTAATAAGCATTCACCAAAACAAGATACATATTTAACAGAAAAAATGTATCTCCTACTGTTTCTTGGTAAAATTATGACGTTACATATTAAATTGAGTTATGCCTCATACATGCTATGTATTTACTTTAGTTTCTAAACCACCTAAGTACCAGCATGTTACATCCTCTTCTTTTCCAGGCCATTTTTCAGCTTTTAGCACTGTAATACTGACAATTACTTGATTGTGCAACTTTTTACCCAAATAAAAGAAATGTTCACCTTAATTTCTGTTAGAAAAAGAATCAAATAAATTGTTTATCTTCATAAATTTAAGACCAAACCTGCCTTTACATGCACATGAACTTTAATGGCATCCCAGTCTTAGTCCGTAGGTCTGGAACTGAAATTAGTATGGCAGATTGGCACTGCCAAAAATACAGATGTGTGCAAAATGTGCAATAGTGTGCAGTGAGATGAATTGTGTGGTGTTGCTCCTGTTAAGGAGTCATGTGCAAATTATGCAAATCCTCAGTAGATTGTGCAAATATGTGTAACCAGAGATGAAAAGGAATTGTGCAATTATGCAAATGTGAAAAGGGAAAAAATGTGCACATGTGTGCAAAAATGTGCAGGGGTTAAGGTAATGTGGAATATGTGGTGCTACTCCCTTGGAGGAGTCATATGCAAATAATGCAAATCAGGGTAAAAATGTGCAAATTAAATGTGCAAAAACTGTGCAGTATGTGCAAAACTAGCAAAGGGTATATATTTAATATTAAATACTACTAGCTCATATGCCAGCTATATACTACTAGTTCATGTGCCAGCTATGCCTGGCATGCGATCTATTTGTAAACCAAAAAATGCATATATCTAAAGCCCAAAAAAATATATATATCTAAAGCCAAAAATATATATATATAATGACGCTGGTATAGTAAGCCAGAATACTAGTAAATACAGATCATGTTATAAGTTCATATAGAGCGCCCCCTGCTGGCCTCCAGGGCCAGATATGAGGAAAAAGAGGAGGGGGGGGGGGACTTGGGTGTAGGTCTGTCCACAAGGTGTACTGTATTAGTGTGTCTATGGGAATGTTTGACCATTCTTCCAGAAGTGCATTTGTGAGGTCAGGCACCGATGTTGGACGAGAAGGCCTGGCTCACAGTCTCCACTCTAATTTATCCCAAAAGTGTTCTATCAGGTTAGGTCAGGACTCTGTGCAGATCAGTCAAGTTCCCCCACCCCAAACTCACTCATCCACACTATATTGACAAAAGTATTGGGATAATACAAATCATTTGGTGGAGGGGGGAGTAGGTTGTTTTTCAGGGGTTGGACTTGGCCCCTTCCAGTGAAGGAAACTCTTAAGTAGTGCTGAGCGAACCCGGACTGTAAAGTTCGGGTCCGTATCGAACCTTGGGGTGTCCGGGACCCGAACCCGAACCCGGACTTTTCAAAAAAAGTCCGGGTTCGGTCCGGGGTTCTGGTAATTGTACCAAAAGTTCTGAAAATTGCTGTAAAAAAGTCCAGGAAAGTCCTAGAGGTCTGCAAAAGGAAGGAAAATGGGGGTAAGGGTGGGACAAGTGCCCTACAAAGAAATGGGGACAGGGAAATAACTAAAAGCATTTAAAAAAAAATAAAAACATAAAAAAATCAAAAATGGAGGTGGATGTGGACCATCTTCAAACTGGGTCTGAAAAGTATTAATTAACGGTAGAAGCCATATAACTGTTCTAAAATCATCTTCAAACTGTATCAAAAAAGTATAAATAAGCCGGGAGAACCCATATCACTGTTCTGCAAACATCTGGAAACTGTGTGTGTCACTTATATAAAACCGGGACTAACTGAACTACTGTTCTGCAAACATCTGGAAACTGTGTGTGTCACTTTAAATAAAACCGG
>BLSH010112741.1:2551729-2563843 GCA_018402905.1 Glandirana rugosa
GGGTATAGTGACAAGACGTTTGTAGACCTTTGACACACACTGTGAAATTGTTTTTGGTCCCGCTTGGGTATAGTGACAAGACGTTTGTAGACCTTTGACACACACAGTGAAATTGATTTTGGCCCTGTTTGACTTGATGACAAGACGTTTGTAGACCTTTGACACACATTGTGAAATTGTTTTTGGTCTCACTTGGGTATAGTGACAAGACGTTTGTAGACCTTTGACACACATTGTGAAATTGTGTTTGGCCCCGCTTGTTTCCAGATGTTTGCAGAACAGTGATATGGGTTCGCCCTGGTTTTTGTTAAAGTGACACACACAGTTTCCAGATGTTTGCAGAACAGTAGTTCAGTTAGTCCCGGTTTTATTTAAAGTGACACACACAGTTTCCAGATGTTTGCAGAACAGTAGTATGGTTTCTCCCGGTTTTTATTAAAGTGTTACACACAGTTTCCAGATGTTTGCAGAACAGTGATATGGGTTCTCCCGGCTTATTTATACTTTTTTGACACAGTTTGAAGATGATTTTAGAACAGTTATATGGCTTCTACCGTTAATTAATACTTTTCAGACCCAGTTTGAAGATGGTCCACATCCACCTCCATTTTTGATTTTTTTATGTTTTTATTTTTTTAAAAATGCTTTTAGTTATTTCCCTGTCCCCATTTCTTTGTAGGGCACTTGTCCCACCCTTACCCCCATTTCCTTCCTTTTGCAGACCTCTAGGACTTTTTTGCAGCCATTTTTGTGCCTAAAAGATCGGGTCCCCATTGATTTCAATGATTTCAATTGATTTCAATGGGGTTCGGGGTCCGGGACAAAGTTCGGGTTCTGTCCGGACCCGGACTTTGTCCCGAAGTTCGGCCGAACCAGCAGAACCCGGACTTCCAGAAGTGCGCTCAACTCTACTCTTAAGGCGTCAACATACCGAGCCATTTTGGACAATTTCATGCTCCCAACTTTGTGGGAACAGTTTGGGGATGGCCCGTTCCTGTTCCAACATTACTGCCTACCAGTGCACAAAGAAAGATCCGTAAAGACATGGATGAGCGAGTTCGGGTGGAGGAACCTGACTGGCCTGCACAGAGTCTGACTTCAACCGAATAAAATGCCTTTGGGGTTGAAATAAAGTGGAGACTGGGAGCCAGACCTTCTCATCCAACCTCAGTGCCTGTCCTCACAAATGCGTTTCTGGAAGAATGGCCAAACATTCCCATAGACACGCTCCTAAACCTTGTGGACAGCCTTCCCAGAAGAGTCAAAACTGTTATATCTGCAAAGGGTGAGCAAACTCAATATTGAACCCCACGGACTAAGACTGTGATGCCATTAAAGTTCATGTGCGTGCAAAGGTAGGTGTCCCAATACTTCTGGCAACACAGTGTATATACAGTATATATATATATATATATATATATATATATATATATATATATATATATACAGTGGGGAAAACAATTATTTGATCCCCTGCAGATTTTGTAAGTTTGCCTACTTACAAATAAATGAAGGGTCTATCATTTTTATAATAGGTGTATTTTAAATGATAGAGAAAGAATATCAACTAAAATCCAGAATAAAGCACATGATACAAATGTTATAAATTGAGCTGCAGTTCAGTGAGTAAAATAAGTATTTGATCCCCAAGCAAAACATGACTTATTACTTGGTTGAGAACCCTTTGTTGGCAAGCACAGGGGTAAGACGTTTCTTGTAGCTAGTGACCAGGTTTGCACACATCTCAGGAGACATTTTGGTTCACTCTTTTTTACAGATCTTCTCTAAACGCTAAAAAACGGCAGTAATATAACGCTGGTAAAAGCTGAAAACATCCCTGATAAGCTACTGAACTTTTTGTGATTTTTTTTAAAGTCCTATGTGCATGAAGCTTAAGTATTACATGCATATCTTCTGTCTTCACCTGTACATATCCTTTAGAAAGTGGAGACCGTGTTAGCATTTTTTCTCTTCTGCTTAGAACTGCAGTGAAGTCTGGGCACACAGCCAAGAAAGCTGATTGGAGGAAAGGCATACACCCCTCTCCTCATAGGTAGAGACTTTCCGCTCTCTTCCTTGTATTGTCCAGAGCTCTGCTAATCTATTTATAGCAACCACCCCAACACAAACCTCTGGTTGCTTTTATCATGTGACAGAAACTTGTCAGGCTGATAACACAGGAACGGTGCAGGACAGAGCTATGAGACACATGGCTTTGGAGAGAGATAAGAAAACTCTGCAGATAGATGTGCCCAGCAAAAATTTAATGAATCGGGTTTCCATTCACTTTAAGGATTCTTTAAGTCGCTTGGCAACTTGAAGTTTCATCTCCCTCCATAAATTTTCTATATGATTATGGTCTGGAGACTGGCTAGGCCATTCCATGACCTTAGTGTGCTTCTTCTTGAGCCGCTCCTTTGTTTTTTTGGCATTATGTTTTAGGTCATTTTCATGCTGAAACGATAAGGATATGGTCCACTTACTGTTCTAAATATGCCACACCTCCATCCCCAAGGTAAAATAGGCCAGTTTATTGCAGATGTGATAACATCGTCATAGAATAAGACATGGACATTGGACTCAAAACTGAAGAAAATATTACAACACGAAGTGCTTGAAACCATAACATAGAGAAACATGCAAATATCGATAGTAGTCGGGTGTCTCAATAGCATCAGTAGGCTCGATGCGTTATGCAATAAGCATCAAGGCTACTGATGCTATTGAGACACCCGACTACTATCAATATTTGCATATTTATCTATGTTATGCTTTCAAGCACTTTGTGTTGTAATATTTTCTGCAGTTTTGAGTCCAATGTCCATGTCTTATTCTATGACGATGTTATCACATCTGCAATAAACTGGCCTATTTTACCTACTTGTATCTTATGTGTTGACCGTATCCGCACCTCACCCATGGGCTAATTCTCTTGTTTTTTTATTTTCACGCTGAAAGACCCATCCATGACCCATCTTCAGTGTTCTGGCTGAGGGAAGAAGGTTCTCATTCAAGATTTTACATTACATGGCCCCATCCATTGACCTCATCAAGTCGGCCCGTACCTTTAGCAGAGAAACATTCCCAAAATATAATTTTTCCATCTCCATGCTTGACTGTAGAGATTGTGTTCTTAGGGTCATAATAAGCATTTTTCTTCCTCCAAACACGGAGAGTCCCTCTCTTCGAGATGGCACATGTACAGTCATGCCAATGAACATCTAAATGATTCAGGGAAGGATTAGGAGAAAGCGCTGTGGTCAGATGAGACCAAAATTAATCTATTTGGCATTAACTCAACTCGCCGTGCTTGGAGGAAGAAAAATGTTGACTATGACCCTAAAAACAAAATCCCTACAGTAAAGCATGAAGGTGGAAACATGATGCTTTGGGGCTGTTTCTCTGCTAAAGGTACGGGCCGACTTGAGGGGGCCAATGGACAGGCCATGTATTGTAAAATCTTGAATTAGAACCTTCTTACCTTCTTCCCTCAGCCAGAACATGGAAGACGGGTCATCGATGCGTCTATCAGCATGACAATGACCCAAAACCTACTGCCAAGGCAACAAAGTAGTGGCTCAAGAAGAAGCACATTAAGGTTATGGAGTGGCCTAACCAGTCTCCAGTCCTTAATCCTATAGAAAATGTATGGAGGGAGCTGAAACTTCAAGAGACAGCCAAGAAACCCTAAGGATTTAGAGATGATCTGTAAAGAAGAGTGGACCAAAATCCCTCCTGAGATATGTGCAAACCTGGTAACTAACTACAAACAATGTCGTACCTCTGTGCTTACCATTAAGGGTTTCTCCCCAAAGTACTAAGTCATGTTTTGCTTGGGGATCAAATATACATATACATATATATGAAATCTATAAATCTTGTTGCACCCATTTTCCGAGGCCTTTAAATGCCAGGACAGTACACACACCCTGAATTACACTTTTTAAAAAGTAAACACTCCAAGGTATTTGGTAAGTGGCATTGTGAGCATTTTAATGATCTAATTTTGTCACATTTTTAGGGAATTAATAAAGGAGATAAAAATTGGATTTTTTTCACATTTTAAAAATGACACCCCAAAAACACACTCTGGTGTTCCTCCTGAGTATGGGGATTTCCCTTTTGCTGCCTAGCTTCATAGAGAGGCCCAAAATACAATGAGCACTTTCAGGCTTTCAAGAAGTATAAATGATGCATCTGATTTCATTACTACCTATCATATTTCCAGAGGCCCTGAAGTGGACAGTAGAAATACCAACAAAATTACCATATTTTAGAAAGCATACAACACAAGGGGAAAATATAAACACTGGCACTGGTTGTGATCAGCAACACTGGAAACATTGGCACTGACTGTGATCAGCAAACTAGAAAAACTGGCACTTGCTCTAATCAGGCACTGGCTGTGATCAGATTTTTTTTTTATTGCATGATGTTCTCTGACTTAGACCCCTTTCACACTGAGGCAGTTTTCAGGCATTTTAGCACTAGAAATAACACCTGTAAAGCGCCTGAAAACTGCCTTCCATTCATTGGAATGAGTGCTTTCACACTCAGGCGGTGAGCTTGCGGGACAGGAAAAAAAGTCCTGCAAGTGGCATCTTTAGGGCGGGTTGGGAGCACTGTATACAGTGCTCCCAAAACGCCCCTGCCCATTGCAATGAATGGGCAGTGCTTCCAAAGTGCCTGAAAAGCAAATTAGAAGCACCACAACACGGGTCTTTGTGTGTTTTTTTTTTAAAGGTTCCGTTGTCATGTGATCTTTATAAACCGGCCTGCTTGCGCCCAAAAAGCAGCGCAAAAGCGCTGGTAAAATGCCTCTAAAGTGCCAGTAAAACAACCGGCACTTTAGCGCTGTTTTGTCGGAGCCTCAATGTGAAAGTAGCCTTATGGCTAAGCTTTATTACCTAAAAAAACACCTGTGAAATACTCAATCGTTTTTTTCAAGGGGAAAAATTGTGTTTTTCAAAAAGGTTTATTGGCAGTCACAAAAAAACGCTGCTAAAATACCGCACAAGTTATTTCATGAATTCTTGCAGTATTTTAGTAATGAAAACATGCAATAATTTAACGCCTGCCCCTAGCTGACGTAGTTATTAACATTATAAGATAGGCATTGTTAAACAGTGGATGGCCGCCCGCATCATTAACAACCACTAAACAAGGGTGTGGGCTCCCCACCCCAATGCATAGCATGCCCTTCAGGTTTGGTGTGGATTTAAAAAAAATGACATGAGGTCCCCCCTCAGAAAGCAGGAGGTGGGGAGCTGCAGTTACACACTGTCCAAGAACTCTGAGAGCTGATTGCAGGGAAAGGACACCCGTCCCCTTCACGCAGCACACAAGAGTTGAGGTTGTGGATTACACTGTGTGCTGGAGCTCCCTCCCCTGTCTCTTTTGCACTCTTGGTGTCAGGGAAACCTGTCAAAAGTGCCTCGTGCTGATAACAGAGGAACTGGACGGCAGAGAAAAATAACACTTAGGGGTTGATTTACTAAAACTGGAGAGTGCAAAATCTGGTACAGCTGTGCATGGTAGTCAATCAGTTTCTAACGTCAGCTTGTTCAATAAAGGTTTGACAAAAAAACCTGGAAGCTAATTGGTTTCTGTGGATAGCTGCACCAGATTTTGCACTCACTATAGACATGTGTGTTTTGTGCAGATTTCATGTCTGTTGCTTACAACCACTTTAAGTTAGAGCATGTTGGACCACAGTTATAAAGTGAAGACATACAAAAAATGTTTAAGAGAAGAGGGGATTTTCAGGGTGCCACACAAATCAGAAGAGACCAAAAAGTAAAATATAGAAAATGTTATTATACATAATACATTAAACAATTGTTTTGAAGAGTAACAGAAACTCTCTTTGTTCAATTGTTTCTATTTGACATAGATAAATCTTCTTTACCACATACAGAAATTACTTGAAGTGGGGAAGAACTTGATAAGATGCCCCCTGGTTCTACATGTTTCGCTATATGCTTCCACAGGAACAATGAGGCATTTAAAAGTTTTAGATAAATACAAAAATGAACGATTACTTGATATGCAGAATACAAATACATTGCAATAAAGAGTATATGAAAGATTGCTTAAAAAATGATAACAAAATTATAATGATATATGCAGTCATGTTTGTATCACTTAGAAAGGTATGTCCCGTTAGAACTATCATTACTTACCTATATAAGGTAAAGGCAAAATTCTTTTCAAAAATAAATTTTTATGTTCAAATGACCAAAGGGAGGAAAAAAGTATATATTTTGGGTGTTGGAAGGTGAAAATGGCCACCAAGGATCCCAACTGGAGGCTGCAGAGTGGACCTCTAAGTATAAAGATACAATATGATATCCTATTGGTCCCTTAAATGGTATTGAGTGGGTTTCTCTGAAAGAAGATAATGAAACAACACACTGAATAAACAGTATATGAGGAAAACTAACAATACATAATCCAGAATAGAGAGGAAAAGAGCTGTTGGACATTCAGGAAAAAAAAGTGGAGGAAACAGCCATAGGCTTTGATTAAATATAAAGATAGTTATAAAGTGAATCCAAAATAGGGTGAGGATTGTCTGGGCAATCAAAATAGGAGCAGGTTGTAGTATCTTGTAGGCTGCCCTTATAGATCAGAACTTTAAAATTGAACACAGGCCCCCATTGTACACGGTTCTACTGATTTTATCCAAGTTCAAATAATCGCTGGTACCATGTCATTCAGGAAACAGACCATACTATGACTTAACTTATAGTCATCTTTCATTCCTTACTCAAATAATTAACATCTTCCATCCTCATCTTCACTCATGGTTATAAACCTGATTTTCCGCATGATCCACCTTACCCATAAAATTCCATTATCTTAGCTGCTTATCTTTTGTATTGAATTACTTAACCTCCCTGTCTTTGCCATTTCAAAATCTGTCTTCAGATATAAACTAAACTCCAAAATGCCAGATTGCTAATAACGTGGTAAAGGCAATCATGGTTAACTTTAATAGATATTTACTTGTTCTTGGCACTTTTAGATTACCTGCCCTTTACCTATATGTGTCCCTGGATTTTAATATGTGGAGTTCTGTTTTTGTTAAGTTGATTTCATTCAATTTTATTTATAAATATTGGGATTCAGTGAACTGTTATTCAGGGCTGACTTATCCACTAAGCATCATTAGCAGGACTGAGTGGGGAATGCAGGCTAATGCTCCTATTTTGAAAGTATGGATACCCACTTAAATGCTCCATTATTACAATAGGTAAAAGGAGATCAGTTTATAATATCTGATAATGTTTTAAAATATTTATATTTATTATATTTTATATTTTGTCAAAAGGATTCCTTAACCAGTTCCAGAAGGTTTTACCCCCTTTTTTGACCCGGGCATTTTTTCTATTCAGCACTTTGCAACTTTAACTGTCAATTGCTAGGTCATGCAACACTGTAAGCAAATTAAATGTATATAACTGTTTTAATAGGAATAGCTCTTTCTTTTGGTGATATTTGATCACCACTGGGTTTTTATTATATAAACATAAAAAGACCAAAAATTAAAAACAATATTTTCTACTTTCTGTTATAAAATATATCCAATAAAATCCAATTTCTTTATAAATTTAGGTCAAATGTATTCTGCTACAGGTGGCATAGTTCTGATTGTAATCAAGATACTTATCCATAGCATAGCACTATACTAGTAATGGGGTTGATCTGCAATTTATAGTGTGACTGTGATTGTGTGGTGGGCAATCTGGAACTAACTGATACTGTTTGGGAGGGACACTAAGGCTGGATTCACACCTATGCATTTTTAGTGCATTTTGCATTTTGCAGATTTGCACTGCAGTCAATTTAACATGGTTTCCTATGGAGCACATTCTGTAGTGCAAATCTGCAAAATGCAAAAAGCACTAAAAATGCATAGGTGTGAATCCAGCCTAACTGACTACATGACACTGACATCTCTAGTGACACTAATACAGTGATCAGTATAATACTGTACACTCTACACTGCACTAATGACACTTGCTAAGTGACAGGACTGATCAGGAGGACAATCAAGGGGTTGACTGTGTACCTAACAAGTGTATGCAAGTTTATGTGTGCTGCTTTTACTCACAGATTTAGCTGGGTCTCTCCTTGCTTTCAGTCCTGAATGGTAAATTATAGCAAACAGGAAATCAACCAGAGCCTGTGTTTACAAATACACAGATCTCTGTGCTGCGATTGGCCACAGCCGATCAGCAGGTATATAATCAAAATATTGACTGTAACCTGCTGACAAACTCGTCCTGTGTCCAATCACAGCACAGATCAGCAAGGAGCGTGCACATGCCTCTAAATCAGGAAGTTCACCACGATGTACAGGTACATCACACTAAAGGAACAAAAAAGCACACAAGGGCGCACTGGCCTAGCGCATTATCCTCAGTAAAGTGGTGTTTATTAAAACAGGCGTGGGCCAGTAATATGATTGGTCAACACTCACATAAACCAACTCCCCCAAAGTTAAGGGGACAACCAGTATCTTGTGCCTATCTCCACAAACCCTCCCAAATAATGAGTCCATATGGGGGGGAGGGAAAGAGGTTGTAAGTTAGGGTATCCATTACCATTAAACACATTGATGAGCTAATTTAGTGATGTTGTCCCATATATGTTGTTAATCCTTGTGAAACATTAAAATTAAAAAAATAATATTAAAAGCACCCACGTACAATCCAATCCCCATTGGTTTAAAGTTTTTTGGATACCAGCAATAACCACACATAGTTTTAGGCTTCTTAGTATACCAGTAATGACCACACATATGTATACATATAAAAAACCTTTTGCCTGGCCATTTAGGATAAATGGATACCTTTCTTTACAGTACTGGAAAAGGATCCTAATTGCATACTAGTCGTGGATCTACAATCTGCTTTCTGCCGGTTCTACTACTATGCATGGCTGTATTCCTGTGCTCTCCTCTAGACATTTTTTGATGGCAGATTTGCCCCATCCTTCCCGCTGCTGCCACTGTCGGAATTGTCCCCCATGCATCGGCTCTGTGGAACGCAAGGGGAGTGCCGCCCCCTGCTGCGTTCCAGAACTTGATCTCCCTGACAGGCTTGTCAGGCAGCCATCCGGAAGCAGATGCGCTGTTATACAGTCCTGGCAGGACCGCGCCTGCCATTCTATTGTCTACTATCCTCATCCATTTTCTTATGCTGAGCCGACTAAATTCCACTAGGAGCACCAACTCCATCTAGTGGGAAGACAACCTCCACATGCCATCCCCTCACGGAGTGGGGGAGGGGGGGAGGGGAGAAAGGAATAGAGGTGGAAGGGCGTACTGGATCAGTGGATTAAAAATAAAAATGAAAGTACTAAAAAAATTACAGCTATATTAAGGTATCACTTATTGTTGTGGGGGAGGAGAGGGAAGGAGGGAATAAATACTTGAAATGGAAAATGACACCATGACCAACATTTGGATAAAAAAAAATATATATATATACATTTAGAAAATATACATATATTAAATATTACTATTAGAGTTGAGCGGACACCTGGATGTTCGGGTTCGGCGGGTTCGGCCCAACTTCGCAAAAAAGTTTTAGTTCGGCCCCGAACCGCGTTGAAGTCAATGGTGACCCAAACTTTTGGGCACTAAAATGGCTCTAAAAAAGTCCTGGAAAGGGCTAGAGGGCTGCAAAAGGAAGCAAAATGAGGGTAAGAATAGGACAAGTCTCCTGCAAACAAATGAGGATAGGGAAATAACTTAAAATCACATACTGTTCCACCATGTTGCTGAAATGCTGCCTCCTGCTAAGACATTGCCTATCAGCTGGTGGTGCTGTTTGTTGTGGCGTGCTGCTGACAAAGCTTTTCCACATTTCTGCCATGATAACCCTGCCTTCTGAGGTGCTGGTGGTGCCACAGCTGCGTTGGCGACCTCTTCCTCCTCCTCTCCCTTTGCCTTGTGCTGCCACTGAGCCCACAGTGTCATTTGGGAATTCCCTCAGCAGCCCGTCTACCAGCGTGCGCTTGTAGTCGCACATCTTCTGATCATGCTCCAGTGAGGGAATTGAGGACGGCACCTTGTCCTTGTAACGGGGATCCAGCAGGGTGGCCACCCAGTAATCAGCACAAGCTACAATGTGGGCACTGCAGCGAGTAGTCGCTCATGAGTGCCAGGCTGCCCAGAGGCAAAGACAAGCTGTCCTCTGTGGGAGGTGTATCATCTGTGTCCTCCGTATCCCCCCAGCCATGCTCCAGAGATGCCCACAAGCTGCGTTGGGTGCCACCCTGCTGTAACCACAGTTCTTCCTCATCCTCCTCCTCATCATCCTCATCCTCCTCATCCTCCAGAACTGTGCCCTGGCTTGAAATTTTTTTACCTGGCCTATGCTGGTGCATGAACCCACCCTCCGAGCCACTTGTGAATGACTGGCCTGATAACCATAGAAATGACCCCTCTTCCTCCTCCTCTTCCTCCTGTGCCACATCCTCTTCCATCATTACCCAAAGTGTTTTTCAAGGAGGCATAGAAGCGGGATAGTAATGCGTCATCGGCACTGGCCATGTTGGTGGAGTACTCGAAACACCGCAATATGGTACACAGGTCTCGCATGGAGGCCCACTCGTTGGTGGTGAAGTGGTGCGACTGACCCGTGCGTGCTGCAGCTGAAACTCCACTATTGCCTGCTGCTGCTCGCACAGTCTCTCCAGCATGTGCAAGGTGGAGTTCCACCTTGTGGGCACGTTGCATAGGAGGCGGTGAGCGGGAAGGCCGAAGTTCCGCTGCAGCGCAGACAGGCGAGCAGCAGCAGGGTGAGAACGCCGAAAGCGCACACAGACGGCCCGCACTTTATGCAGCAGCTCTGACATATCCGGGTAGTTTTTTAGAAATTTCTGCACCACCAAATTCAGCACATGCGCCAGGCAAGGGATGTGCGTCAAACCGGCTAGGCCCAGAGCTGCTACGAGATTTCACCCATCATCACACACCACCAGGCCAGGCTTGAGGCTCAGTGGCAACAACCACTCATCGGTCTGTTGTTCAATGCCCGTCCACAGCTCCTGTGCAGTGTGGGGTTTATCTCCCAAACATATCAGCTTTAAAACAGCCTGCTGTCATTTCCCCCTGGATGTGCTGAAATTGGTTGTGAAGGTGTTACGCCGACCGGATGAGGAGGTGGTAGAGTAGTAGGAAGCGAAGTAGGAGGAGGAGGCAACAGGAGGCAAAGAGGAATGTCCTGCAATTGCGAGCATAACATTCTGATATCTGAATCTACAAGGTACACAAATATTTAAGCATTTATGTTTGGACCTTTCTGTATGCTATGAAAACTCAATAAAATGTTTATGGTTAAAAAAAAAAAAAAAATGTTATACTTGTCATTTTGTGATCTCTCTTTACACATCTCGAATACAACACCAAAAATGTAACCCTTCACGTAACTGTGATAAAATACAATTCAAGCTCTTCTTTCCATTTAATTTGTCAAAAGATGAAAACTGCATACATTCATGATTTCACCTGAAACGACCTTCCTTGACGCATTTCACCACTGCTGGCTTGCTCAAAATCCTCTATCCTTGTGATCAAGCCAGCAGTGGTGGTGAAACGTGTGAAGGAAGGTGGTTTCTGATGGAGATATGAATGTATGCGGTTTTCATCTTTTGACAATCTAAACAGAAAAAAGAGCTATGTTTTGTAGTGTGGCTTATATTTGCTTTTGACTGAGTCCATGTGGATTGAAAGGAGCAAGTCTGGAGTGGAACCATGGGCTTAGGTATGGTTCAGGAAAATAATGGAGCCATCGTTCTGACTATGCCCTGTGGATCACAAAATTTTCTGAACAGTATAGATCCTTTGGCAGGTTTCAAATTTCAGTATAAAGTTTAATTTTGTATTTTTTTCATATTTTTTTTATCTGTGGCCCTTTTAGGGAGCTTTCTCACTTACTGTGTGCGGGTACCAAGGTGAGGTCTGAACGAGGAAAGTTAGGTGTACCTGAGTCAGTTTTCGTTTATATTCGGTGTGATGTTTTGTATCGAGAAAAAAGACAAATCTAACAGTTTTCTACTTTTGGCGTATGTAAGTATAGAGGTAGTCTTTGGTGGAAGGAA
>BLSH010112741.1:2571296-2585462 GCA_018402905.1 Glandirana rugosa
ACAAATCTGATTGAATTCTTTGACTATATTTCCAGTGTTTTGGACGCGGGTGGTGCTGTGGACGTAGCGTATCTTGATTTCAGCAAGGCATTTGATACAGTTCCACATAATGATCTAATACAACAAAAGTTGTACAAGCTAGGACTTAACCCTTGGGTGGTTCAGTGGATATGCAGTTGGTTAAAGGATAGATCCCAGAGTGTGGTTGTAAATGAGGTTCACTCAGAGCAGAGACCAGTCACTAGTGTGGTACCACAAGGCTCTGTCCTGGGTCCTGTTCTATTTAACCTATATATAAGTGATAGAACTAAAGGTTTGTTGGGCAATGTATGTCTCTTTGCTGATGATACAAAGGTGTGTAATAGGGTTGATATCCCTGGAGGTGTCTGTAACATGGAACATGATTTGGCATTGCTGGAAGATTGGTCAAAGCAATGGAGACTGCAGTTCAATATTTCTAAATGTAAAATAATGCATCTAGGGAAAAGGATAGAGTACAGCATTGGGGGTACAGTGTTAGCCAGCACTACAGAAGAAAAAGATTTGGGGGTGCTTATTTCAGATGATTGCAAAATGAGCAAAGAATGTGACCAGGCAGTGGGAAAAGCAAATAGAATTCTGGGATGTTTCAGTAGAGGGATCACCAGCAGGAGGAAGGAGGTTCTGATTCCTCTATATAGATCTTTAGTGAGACCTCACTTAGAATACTGTGCCCAGTTCTGGAGACCTCACTTACAAAAAGATATTGATAAGATAGAACGAGTTCAGGTAACAAAAATGGTGAAAGGTCTGGGAGATAAAACATATCAAGAGCGACTTCAGGAACTTAATATGTACAGTCTGGAGGAAAGAAGGGAGAGGGGAGACATGATTGAAACCTTTAAATACATCAAGGGGGTGAATAAGGTTCAGGAGGGCAGTCTTTTCAATATGAAACCAAAATCAAGAACACGGGGACATGACCTCAAACTAACTGGAGGGAAGTTCAAAACTAATCTTAGAAAGTATTATTTTACTGAAAGGGTGGTTGATGATTGGAATAAACTACCAACAGAGGTTGTGAGACAGTCAACAGTAAATGGCTTCAAACATGCTTGGGATAAACATAAATCTATAGTCAGACAACAAGGTTAATGTGGGAAAAAAAACAAATAAATAAATAAATAAATAAATAAAACGGGCAGACTCGATGGACTACTCAGTCTTTTTTCTGCCGTCACTTTTCTATGTTTCTATGTATCCGTTTTTATACATATTTAATTACGAACCTACTTCTACGCATGTACATACATAACATAGTATATTATATTGGGTCTATTGGCTGGCTGTGTGTTGGCTGTTGACCTTGTGTGTATTTTTTATAAATGTACAACTTGCGATCATTAGTAGTCATTAACAATAATTTAAAAAGCATCAGATAGAATAAAATAAAATAAAACAGAAAGGAATTAATTTCTAACATGTCCAATCACAGCACGCTGTCCGCCAGCAGTAAATGTACAGCTGGTTGTTTCTAAATTTAAGTGTAGATGTGGAGCCAAAATTAATTTGATCATGGTTTTTTGCTTTTCTCTTATTACAACACTGGGTCTAATAATAATTTGACTATGGCAGAAATACCCTTGGCCATCAGTAAGCAGGAGTTGGGTGTAAGAAATGCAAGTGTGTGAGTTTTAAATCGAATGACACTAGGTGGGACTGTACCATCTGAAAAAAATCCCTGTAATGTATTTAATTGAAAATGGAATATTACTTTTCCTCTGAAAAAGTGGAGATATACTTTAAAATTTAAAATAATAATCAACAGGCATACCTAGGGTCCCAGTAAACTAGATAATCGATATTAACATATGCGTTTAATTGTGAGGGTGAAAGAAATTCCTAATTCAAGTAGACTAAATTGGCCCTTCACTTGTATGGATTTCTGTAGAAAATAATTAATAAACCACTTATTGTAGGTGATTAGCATACTGTTCACCGGCATCAGAAAATAGAAAAGTGGAAAGAGTAGATATCAAAATGAATTGCTTTGTAATGAAAATGTTTGAAGGCTCATCAATATTCATAATTCTATTCTTACGTACAATGAGTCTTCATCGACTTTATTTACATGCTACTAATTTCCCAGAACAAGCAAGATCATCCAAAGGTGCGAAGGAATAAATGAAAAAGCTAAAGATGGATAAACCTTAGCACCTTTGACAAATAATTTGTGAACTCTTTCAGTGGAACAGTATCTTTGTTAACAGAATGTTTATTGCATAAAGCCCAATAGTAATTGATTATTAGGGCGCATAACATTTACAAATGTAAATACAGTTTTAAAGCCTAGATCCAGACAGTTTTTTTTTTTGTTCTGGATAGAGTGGGGAAGTATTACATTTCTTTCCACATTGGGGAGAGTCTCTTACATCTTCTCTCCCTGTAACGCGCATGCAAAAAAATGAAGGAGATGCATTTGTCACCCAGACAGGAAGGCTCAGAAAGCAACAAAAACAATAGGGGGAAGCTTGTTTGGCTGTACTTCTCATGTGGATCACAGGAGTGCAGTTCAATCTGCACTCCTGTGACCCACTTCCAGCAGACAGCGGACTGAAGCCCGCTGTCAGCTGACGTCACAGAGCCAGTCCAGGCTCAGGCATGATCGCAACAATGGAGATGGGATCTGCCCACATGTCTGGTCTGGCACCCTGCTCAGCCTCTCAGCGAGCTGCTCAGAGCATGCCCCCTCCACATCCCGGCGCTCCAGTGACCAAGGAGGGGCAGAGCAGAGAGCTGTGACTGACAGTTATCCACTCTCTGCTCACGGAACTGTGAGAACTGAGTGATCGGCAGTGTTTGCACTGATGCTGCATCCACCTAAGTAAGTATGATTCTAAAAAAAAAAACCCCATACATCTCTTTTAAGCTATGAAAATAAAAGATGGAGGCTGACTGGTTGTCATGCACATTTGCTCCGGGTTCGGTCTGCTACAGTCTTAGTTAAAGTAGAAATATGGCAAAACTTTTTTTCATTTTGGATAGAGTAAAGGAGGGTTATAACCCCTGTCAATTTTTTTTTGCCATCTATGTCCCATTGCAGAGATTTCACGTCACTTCCTGTCTCATAGCCAAACAGGAAGTGTGAGGAATTTCTTGGGGACCCGCAAGTCACCACAACTAGTGTACCCATTGAAAGATTTCCCCTCTATTACTTATATGGGGACAACCCAAAAGTTGGGTAATTGCTTTTACTTTCACTTTCAATGATAATGGTAAACTGGACAAATAGAGAGGGTGAGTCTCCTTAACGTGGGCACAAACTGCAAAAAAACTGGCAGGTGTTCTAATCCCTCTCTACTCTATCTAAAGCTAAAAAAATGCCTTTAGAGATATTTTAATTCCCCCAATGCTTTTTTTTTTTGGATGAAGCTGTGATTACTATAAAAATCAGTTAGATGCGCAAACACAATTTGACAGTTGAAAGAATTTTCTTCTAAAAGATCTTTTCTTTAGCATCATGTTGTGACTAAAAAAGAGTGAGGGAACCAGGATGACATTTCCTGTAACTTCTTTACATTGGCAAAAGAAGAAAAAATGGCATTCTGGCAAAATATCCAATATAACAGATTGCCGTCTGCTTTAAGTTTTGGTCATATGAGAATGGCACCAGGCTGCTGGTGTCTGTAAACATCGGGATTGTTGCCCATCTGGATGTAGATCATTGCATTGTTATTGGCACCTGTATTTTCCCTGATGTGTACTTTAGTGAGTTTTCTTTTATATCATTGTGCAGAAATTCAAGCTTGAGCTGTTTGAAACTGTGGAAATGCAAGACAGTTTTATTGATGGTAAATCCCACCTGAATGGGAAGAGAAGAAAAGTGGTAGGCAAATAAGTACACTGCCTTCTGATTATATGAAAAAAAGTAAAACATTTTTTTTTTTTATAAATATAGGGGTTCTGAAAAAATGAACCACTTATCCCAAATCCATGTAGAACCTAATTTACTCATGTAGTGTTTTTCACCCTAGCCTGTGCTCTGTTCAGGAATTGTAAAAAAAATATTCACGTACACCTGATTGGCCATTTGAAGTGAACAAAAGCCAAGGTGAAAATTAACATTTAGTAACTCAGACCTTTAATGTGGTCACACTGAGAAATAAAGCTGATTTCTGAATTGTGACTAAAGGCTTTGGCACACGGTTGTCCTTTGAACTATGCAATCAAATAAACCACAGAGTATTAGGATTTAAGATCTGTGGTGACCTGGAAACTCTATGAACAGTAAAATCACATTTTTAATGTTAAGATACTACACATGAAACCTCCATCGCAATTTACATGCTTCATTGTGGTCTTTTTATCTTCTCTGCAAGCGCTTGCAGAGTTAAATCACATAATTTGCCTTTGATCCATCTTGTGCAACCTAATTATGGAGAGGAGCAATTCAAAATAATGCTCTAATAGTTTTACTTGTAGAGAGCCAATCCACCAGTCTTTTATTTCTGTAATACACAAAACATCTTAAAATAAATGGAAAATGAACCTGATATTTTTGAAATTTGTGGATGAACTGAGACATGTAAACAATGCCAATTTTAAAGTAGAACTATGGTCAAAATGAAGAAATCAATATGTTATGCACCTATATAGTCTGTTAAACATCTCAGTGTTTGTTTCACAAAAAAGCAGTAAGGATGGTGAGATATGTACCTTGTCCCCTGCTGCCATGTGCACTTGCTTTAACCACTTCAGCCCGGGAAGGATTTCATACTTTAGGACAAGAGTACTTTTTGCGATTTGGCACTGCATCGTTTTAACTGACAATTGCACACTTGTACAATGTTGTACCCAAACAAAATTTGCGTCCTTTTTTTCCCCACAAATAGAGCTTTCTTTTGGTGGTATTTGATCCCCTCTGTGTCATTTCTGATCACCGCTATAAATAAAAAAAGAGCAATAATTTTGCAAAAAAAACTATTTTTCTTACTTTTTGCTAAAATACAAATAAAAAAATATATAAAAAAACATTTTTTCATCGGTTTTGGCTGATTTATATTCTTCCTCATATTTTTGGTTAAAAAAAAAAATCGCAATTGGCGCTTATTGATTGGTTTGCGAAAAGTTGCCGCGTTTACAGATGATGGTGGGCGGTACAGTGGTGTAGTGGATAGCACTTTTGCCTAGCAGCAAAAGGGTTGCTGGTTCAAATCCCGACCACGACACTACCTGCCTGGAGTTTGCATGTTCTCCCTGTGCCTGCGTGGGTTTCCTCCGCGTACTCCGGTTTCCTCCCACACTCCAAAGACATGCTGGTAGGTTAATTAGATCCTGTCTAAACAATTGCCCCTAGTATGTGTATGAATGAGAGTAAGGGACCTTAGATTGTAAGCTCCTTGAGGGTAGGGACTGATGTGAATGTACAATGTATATGTAAAGCGCTGCGTAAATTGACAGCGCTATATAAGTACCTGAAATAATAATTATAATAATAATAATAATAATAATGAGAATTCATTTCTGGGGTTTTTATTTTTTCTTTATTTTTTACTAGTAATGGCGACGATCTGCGATTTTTAACGGTACTGCGATATTGCAGCGGACTTGTCGGACCATTTTGACACATTTTTGGGACCATTGGCATTTATACAGCGATCAGTGCTATAAAAATGCACTGATTACTGTGTAAATGCCATTAGCAGTGAAGGGGTTAACCTGGAGGAGGCACTCTAAGGGTTAACTGTATTCCCTAGGTGTGTTCTGTGTGTGGGCTGGGCTGGCAGGGGGGAGGGAAGTGATCACAGTTTCCATATACAGGAAGCCTGTGATCACAGCCCTTCCCCCTCTATGAGAACGGAGATCTGTGTTTACATACACAAACCTCCATTCTTTCACTGCGGGGGGGGCCATCGCGGGTATCCGGCGGTGATCAAGTCCACCCTACCCACTCCCTGGCCCCCCCGGAACACAGTGAGCATGCCTCTGGGGCGCGTGCACACTCTTAATGCTAGTTATCGCAGCCGTCGTCCTATGATGGCAGTTTGTGATAACGAACCACTTTGCCGCTGTCACGCTGCGCTGGGCGGTCGGCAAGTGGTTAATGAGGTGACAACTTTACTTCCTGGTTTTCTAATTGCCTGTGTTGGACTCCTGTTGTCCCCATTTGTGTCTATTCTCTCTGCAAAAACGTCCTGACATCAGTGGGGGCTCCTATATCCATGCAAATCTCAGGCATTTTATTATACACAGAAGTCCTGATTAGTTTCCACCCATGATCACCCAATGAAGCCCTGCCCACTCCCACCTATGTCCTGCTTTTGCCCACCCACTGCTCTAGCTCCTATCTAGGCTTCTGTTCTGCCAGTTTACAAATTACCAGAGGAAAGCAGGTAGGGAGAAGCACATAGATTAATAGACAGATCTGTGTGCAAATGAACCTGTACTGTTTTACATAGCACACACCCAGCTATTGATTGGCAGATGGGTGTGTGTTATGTAAAATAGACTGACCATTATAGAAGACAGGATGTCTGTGGGATAGACAAGCCAGTTCACTGAAAGGAAATTATATCTGACCTCTGCAGAACTCCTCCCATGATCACTACACTATTCAGCAAAGGAGAACTGACGGAGGGGATTACAGACCCCAATCACCGCTACATGGTATGAAAATAATCATTTCAGTTATTATGTTTATTTACTAGGATTTACTAAAATATGTATGTTGCCTTTAGTTGTACATTTTCATTATTTTCACTGATAGTTTTTAGTTGCTATTGGATTACCTTAGCTTAAAGCAGAACTAAACTCTGTCAATCATCATTAACTCGTTTTAATCTTTATGCTGCCTTAGTAAATATATATAAATATTTATTACATTTCTTCAGTCGCTTCCTGGTTTTTGGCCTAGGTCAAAATGATGTCATACATCCCATGAGTCTTCATGAGATTTTTTTTCTTTCATCTGGAGGGGGGGCTTTCTCGGCTAAGTACACCCTCCTGCCTGCATGCCTGAGCTAAAGATAGACAGATTCCAGGAAGTAAATGGTACGGGAATCATCTTCCCTTACACAAGATGGCTGCAGCTAGAAATGCTAGACTGGGTTTTGATTTTGAGTGATTGTTCATAAAATAAATTATGGGGAGATGGATGGATGGACGAGTTTGCTTTGAGTAATAAAAATGAATTAAATAGTATTTTCAGTTTGTGGTGCTCAGACACAGTTAAGTTCTGCTTTAACCTTAAAGTCAGGGCAAAATAAAAAAAATATATATTTAGTACATCTAAATATGTACATTCAGTACATCTCCTCAATACACAAACATTTCACCCTCTTGTATACCTTTCTATTCTTGCAGAAATCCAAAATACATTTGCAGTCTGCCTGTGCTACACTGAAATCCCAAGCAGTGTTATCAGCCTTGCCTTGTTCTCCATGTAGCACTACCCTCATAGGAGCCGCTAAGTAGATTCTTTTTTTAGATTCTGCCCAGGATTCTTTTTCCCAGTAATTTCCCTGCAGCCGGGCACACACTGTGATCACTCTTCAGACTCATTAACCACTTGACCTCCAGAAGATATACCCCCCTTCATGACCAGGCCATTTTTTGTGATACGGCACTACATTACTTTAACTCCCATACAAAAAATTTGAGTGTTTGGCACATAACCTAACTAACCTAACTAATGCATAACATAAAGTGCATTAGTTCAAAAAGTACTGTAAATAATAATAGTCTCTATGTAAATCAGGCAATTGAGATGGTGAATTCATAAAATGCAATATTGATTGGCAAAACAAAATATGTTGATGAAAAAAAATGCAAAAAGTGCTGTAAATATTAACCAATGTGAATCAAACTAGCACAAATGATAAATTAATGCCATGACAATTAGCAAAAAAAGTTAATCAGAAATCAAATAAAAAAGGAGTCCATAACCGTGTTTTTTGAAAGTGACAAAGTGCAGTATAAACTTTCAAGATGTGCTTCACCACAAAACGTTTGCCAGGGGTTTGCACTTACCAAAACGCAGATTGTATAAAGCCCATAGATCAAATGGAATAGACCAGCCAGAGATCAGGATAATCCAACCATCAGAAAGGATTTCTGTTACACCAACTCTTCTCCCACAGAGGATTAGACAGCTATGTTGGAGACACAAATGAAAGCTCACATAATGTAACACCGTTTATTGTAAAGTGGGTTAGCTAAAAACATCTAAAAAATGGCAACTCACATATTCCGGTTCTTATCTGTTAGCACAAACAAATAGCGTGCTCAAATGGGGCCAGTTCCTCACGGTGCAGTGTGCGCTTCACTGCTGTGCATGCCCAAACTAAAGGTTTTTGCTAACAGATAAGCACCAAAATATGTGAGTTGCCATTTTTTAGGTGTTTTTAGACCCCCCTTCCCTCCATAAAGAGTACCTGTCACCATATATTACTATCACAAGGGATGTTTACATTCATTGTGATAGAAATAAAAGTGATCAGATTTTTTTTTTTTTTTAAAAGAGCAGTGCCAAAAAAAATAAAATAAATAAATAAAATAAATAAATAAATAAAAAATGTTTAACCACTTCAGCCCCGGAAGGATTTCCAGCTTTAGGACCGGAGCCCTTTTTGCGATTCGGTGCTGCGTTGCTTTAACTGAAAATTGCGCGGTTGTGCGATGTTGTACCCAAACGAAATTTGTGTCCTTTTTTTCCCACAAACAGAGCTTTCTTTTGGTGGTATTTGATCCCCTCTGCGTCATTTCTGATCGCCGCTATAAACAAAAGAAGAGCGACAATTTTGCAAAAAAACCCAAATTTCTTACTTTTTGCTAAAATACAAATCCAAAAAAAATATATAAAAAAACATTTTTTTCACCGTTTTTGGCCGATTTATATTCTTTCTCATATTTGCAATAATTTTTTATTAGTAATGGCGGCGATCTGCGATTTTTAGCGGTACTGCGATATTTCAGCGGACATGTCGGACCATTTTGACACTTTTTTGGGACCATTGGCATTTATACAGCGATCAGTGCTATAAAAATGCACTGATTACTGTGTAAATGCCATTGGCAGTGAAGGGGTTAACCTGCAGGGGGTGCTCTAAGGGTTAACTATGTTCCCTGGGCGTGTTCTAACTGTGGGGGGACTGCCCTAGCTGGGGAAGGGAAGTGGTCACAGCCTCCGTATACAGGAAGGCTGTGATCACAGCCCTTCCCCCTTCACAGAACGGAGGTCCGTGTTTACATACACGGACCTCCGTTCCTTCACCCTGGGGGGGCCATCGTGGGTAGCCGGCGGCAATCGAAGCCGCCGCACCCGCTCCCTGGCCCTCCCCGAACACAGTGATCGCACGGGTGCACCTCTGGTGGCGCGCGCGCGCTCACAGTGCGCCTTATCACAGCCGCCGTCGTATGACGGCGATTTGCGATAACGAACCACCTTGTCGCCGTAAACCTGCGGTTTGCGGTCAGCAAGTGGTTAAAGCGCCACCATCCCCGCGAGCTCGCGTAGCAAAGAAAATGCATACATAACTTGTGCCCGCATATGAAAACGGTGTTCAAAATGTGAGGTATCACCAGAGTGTGAGCAATAATTCTAGCAAAAGGCCTCCTCTGCACCTCTAACCTAAAAAATTTTAAAGCGTTGCCTATGGGGATTTTTAAGTACCTCCATTCCGCAAGTGTGCACAATTTTCAGCCGTAACATGTATGGTATCTATTTACTTGGCGTAATATCCTCTTTCACAATATACAAAAAAATTGGGCTAACTTTACTGTTGTCTTATTTTTTTTTTTTTTTTTCCGTTTCAAATCTTTTTATTGAGAAATTTTAGGTACAGCAAAAGATGTATATAAAAAAAAAAAAATGTTTGGTACATATATAATCTCAAACAAGGAGTACATATAGATATGGGTACATGTTAATAAAATGGGCAATTGGTAGAGAGGAGATATAAATAATAGGACCTTGACCAAAGATCATCCGTGTAAGATCTTCTCTGATAGTCGAATCAAGTCAAATAGCATTGGGAGGTGCAAAACCTGACCTGTAAGGGTAGCTCCCAGGCAGGAGAAAGCCCGCCCTCCCCCCGGTCACCCCAACTGGGAACAAACTGTGACCTGAAGGATAGGCACTGACCACCTCATCACCAGGGAACCCCGTGGTTAAAGGGACTTGATAGGATACAGTTTCTGAAACAGCACAGTATACTATACTAAGTCAAACATCTGCAACCCATGTTGTGAGCCTCTAAGTGAGAGTTTTTAGTATCCCCCTTCTACCACATAAATGGGAAGGAGCGGAACAACCCCTGTACCAAACATTCCCTATCAAACAATTAGAGATCAAGATAGAGTCAGACTGGAAGAGAGAGAAGACGAAGTAACTTGAAGAGAGAGAGAAAGCCAGAAGGAAAACAATGAAGATTAGACACCAGTGAAGCTAATTAAGGAAGTAGAAGATAAAAGATCACCCTGGTAATTGTAAGTAACTCCTCCAAGGTTCCCAAACTAGGTCAAATTTAGGGGAGGTATCCAGGATGTGGCTGGCAAGCTTTTCCTGAACCATTATCCAGGATATTTTCTGTATAGCCTCAGAGAAGGATACAAACACGCGTTTCCAGGACCTGGCAATTGTGATCTTAGCCCCTAGTAAAATAAATTGGATAAGCTTAAATAACGGTTTAGTCAGGCCTTCGGCTTAGAATTAAGGAGGGCTATTTCTGGACTTTGGGGAAAAGGGAAACCCGAAACCCTACGGATCAAGTGAGGACATTCCCACCACGTGTGAAGGAAAGTGCCCACATGCTCACAACCTCTGAATCAGAGGTTGGAGGCGTTAGGAAACATAGCTGCTAATTTGGAAGGCACTAGGTACCACCTGATAAATACCTTTAAGTTGGCTTCCTGCAATGAGATATTAGTGATCCCTTTATGGCATCGTGAGAATAAGGAGGACCATTTTTCCGCATCCCACCCCACTTTTAGGTCCCTTTCCCATTTATCCACGTGCGGTGGCCTGGATGAGTCCTCCGCCAAAGCAGAGTAGATCAGGGAGATACCCCCTCTCGTATCCACAGTTCCCGAACACCACTGTTCGTATGGGGTAATGCCTGAGTGGTCCTTCCTGGAATTCCACCAGGTGGTCAGGAAGTGATGTATTTGGAAAAACCGAAATTTCTCTGAGAGTGGCATCTATAGCTTAGTAATGAAATGGGACAACGTCAGAGGTCCGGACAGAGATAGGAAATGGCCTATACGATACACCCCTTGTCTGTCCACCATTTAAAAGCCTTGATATCTAAACCGGGAGAGAACTGAGGGTTATGAAATAGATGAGTGAGTGGGCGGAGAGTTGAGATTAGATTGGGGGACTTGAGAACCGAGACACAGAGGGCCATAGAGTGGGACAAAATTGGAGATAGAATTGGGGGTCTCGATTTGAGAGGGACACCTATCAGGAAGTCAATAGTGTTGTGGGGGACTGCCTGTCTTTCTATTTTGACCCAATCTGGGACAATCCCTCTAGAAAAGACGGAAGAGAATTGGGTAAGTTGTGCCGCCTGATAATATTTAAAAAGGTGTGGAAGACCTAGGCCCCCTTGACTACGTCTCCTATAGAGCACCTTGGCTGAACATCTAAAACCTTTACGGGCCCAGATGAATTTCAGAATCAGGGATTGCAGTTTTTGTAGATCAGACTTCCTCACCGGAATGGGAAGAGCCCTGAATAAATAGAGAATCCTAGGAAGGAGAGTCATCTTGATTGCGTGTAATCTACCCAACCAAGACAGACCTTCCTGATCCCAGCTGGAAATATCCTGTGCTAATTTCTTTAAAAGAGGAGGGTAATTGGCTTCAAATAGTTTGTTGGTGTTGGCCGCCAAACTGATCCCCAAGTAGGGAATCTGGGAGGAGTTCCAGCCAAATTTATATTGGTCCTTTAGTCGAAGTACAATTTGTTCGGGCAAGGAAATATTTAGTGCTGCTGATTTAGACCAATTTACACAGGGACCGGAGATTTCGCCAAAAAGTTGGAGTAGCTGTATGACCTTAGGAGTGGACTTGAGGGGGGAGGAGAGGAACAGTAATAGGTCGTCTGCGAATAGCGCGCATTTGTGTGAGTATGGGCCACAGTCGATCCCTTGGATGTCTGGGTCATCTCTGATGGCGATAGCTAAAGATTCCATCGCAATTGCAAAGATTAAAGGGGATAAAGGGCATCCCTGTCTAGTGCCTCAGGAGATAGGAAAAGGATCGGAGTAAAAGTTATGGAATTTAACTTGGGCACTAGGATTTGAGTACAGGGCTTTTAGGGTATGGCTAAATCTAGGGCCAAAGCCCCATCTCTCTAGGACCTCAAAAAGATAAGACCAATCTACCATATCGAAGGCGTTTTGCAAGTCAACAGATAAAATATAGCCTTCCCGAGCAGGGCTCCCATCCCAATTCGAATTAACCACTTGCCGACCGCCAACCGCAGGTTGACGGCGACAAAGTGGCTCGATATCGCAAACCGCCGTCATACGACGGCGGCTGCGAGATCGCACACTGTGAGTGCGCGCGCGCCGCCGGAGGCGCACCCGTGCGCTCACTGTGTTCAGGGAGGGCCAGGGAGCGGGTGCTGCGGACCCGTGATGCCCCCTGCACTGAAAGAACGGAGGTCCGTGTAAGTAAACACAGACCTCCATTCTGTGAAAGGGGGAAGGGCCGTGATCACAGCCTTCCTCTACATGGAAGCTGTGATCACTTCCCTTCCCCAGCTAGGGCAGCCCAAATACAGTTAGAACACGCCCAGGGAACACAGTTAACCCTTAGAGCGCCCCCTGCAGGTTAACCCCTTCACTGCCAATGGCATTTACATAGTAATCAGTGCATTTTTATAGCACTGATCGCTGTATAAATGCCAATGGTCCCAAAAAAGTTTCAAAATGGTCCGACATGTCTGCCCCAATATTGCAGTACCGCTAAAAATCGCAGATCGCCGCCATTACTTGTAAAAAATAAAAAAAAAATAAAAACCCCAAAAATGAATTCTCATCATCCGTAAACGCGACCACTTTTGCTCAAACCAATCAATAAACGCAGATTGCGATTTTTTTATCGCAAATATGAGGAAGAATATAAATCGGCCAAAACTGATGAAAAAAATGTTTTTTTGTATTTTTTTTTGTATTTGTATTTTAAAAAAAAGTAAGAAATTTGAGTTTTTGTGCAAAATTGTCGCTCTTCTTTTGTTTATAGAGGCGATCAGAAAAGACACAGTGATGATCAAATACCACCAAAAGAAAGCTCTATTTGTGGGAAAAAAAGGACGCAAATTGTCAGTTAAAGCGACGCAGCGCCGAATTGCAAAAAGGGCTCTGGTCCTAAAGTGTGAAATCCTTCCAGGGCTGAAGTGGTTAAGTAGCGACACAATATCCACTGCTCTGCGGATCTGGTCGGAACCTTGCCTGCCCAGGATAAAACCTACTTGATCTTCTCTTTCAATATTTTTTTATTGAAAAATTTTTGTTTAACAACATATCACTTAATATTTTGATACAAGTGAAGAATATAAAATTGCATAGAAACATATCACAATGACATAAATCTGAGTAGATGAAGAACAAGTGCTTCATGTTATTACCTGATGCTTTTGAGAATATCTTGTTACATCAAGAGGTAACTGAGTAAGCGACATAGGTCATCATGATAACTGTAACAACTTATGACAGAAACTTTTGCTGATTCGGTCTCAGGGTGGGGAATAAAATGATGCAGTCGTGGAACTCAGAGAAATAAATGTTCCCTAAGGTTGGGGGAAGTCCCCCCCTCGGTCACAACCCAGCCCACCCCAATGGGAGCAGAGCTGTGGGCTTGAGCTGCATTCCGAGGCCACTCAAAAATAGAGCTCCTCTGAAGCTTTAGAGACCCAAAATCAGGTCCTAGAAGCAGCCAGAAGAGGGAAGGATTCCAACTACCTCAATTGGGGTTGGGCTCCCCCCTCCCTCCGGCACCCCCACCTGAGAAATATAAACCCTGTTCCGATCATGAGAACATTCTGTTAAGTTTCTGTAAATTACATTACTGAAGGGAGGAAGAAAAGGCAAGAAGGAAAGGAAGAGGTAGAGGAGGAGAGGATCAAGCTAAGAATATGCGAGTGAGAGAAGAGGAAAGAGTCACGTTCAGCGAACCTCCAGACCT
>BLSH010112741.1:2614266-2668759 GCA_018402905.1 Glandirana rugosa
GACTTGGACGGGAGGACAGGTTAACCTAACTTCATAACTTTGATATAGTTAACGGGAAGACTGAACTAGGCCTGGAACTGCAGGGCCTTACTTCGGATGGACCAGGGATAGTTATATAACTAATTATTTCCTCCGATCGGACAAGCGGTAATAACATCAATCTTAAAAGTCCAGCATTAAATACTCCCTCTATCCCGCTATTTACAGATTCAGAAGACCTAAAAAGAGTCCAAATCCCTAGTGTCAATACATACGACACAATTCTACGAAAAGTTATCCCAGGGGAAGGTAAAAACTTAAATTTTGAAAGCGGTTTACTCCCCGGTTACAAAACCGTTTTCAAAACATTATCCCCGGACCATCCGATAGTCCAGGGCCTCGACTCGGGACAAACTCTAGAACTGATCACAAACCCGAACGATTTTTGAAATGTC
The DNA here is from genome assembly GCA_018402905.1 of Glandirana rugosa. Classification (NCBI taxonomy): domain Eukaryota; kingdom Metazoa; phylum Chordata; class Amphibia; order Anura; family Ranidae; genus Glandirana; species Glandirana rugosa. Next base: position 2,614,701 of record BLSH010112741.1, read on the forward strand.
CGGGTCCGGGTCCGTGCCACGGACACCCTAAAGTTCGGTACGGACCCGAACGTTACAGTCCGGGTTCGCTCAACACTAGTCAAGATCTCAAACAGGGCTCAGCTCCGGGACCTGATAGCCTACCAGGCCCCTATTACAAAACTTTTGCCAAAACATTGGCCCCTCATTTGGCGAAAGTTTTAAATTCAAAAATGGAAGGGGACCCTATTGAAAAGCATCTTAACACAGCATACATAACTGTGATCCCTAAACCTGAGAAAAATCCAGAAGACTTAGACATTTATCGCCCTATCTCCCTCATAAATTACGACCTGAAAATTCTAACTACAATAATGGCGAACAGGCTAGCCTCCTTTATTAATCAATATATTGATAGGGACCAGGTAGGCTTCATTCCGGGACGTCAAGGTCCGGATCAAGTCAGAAGGGCAATTGATATAGTTTCAATACTTCAATCCAATTGGACAGGAGGGCAGGTTCAGCAGGGGATGTTGCTTTCTCTGGACCTTTGTAAGGCGTTTGACTCGGTCTCTTGGACCTATCTGTTGTCCCTTCTGAAGCATTGGGGTTTCGGGGAGAGGTTTATTGGCATTATCAGAGATTTTTACTCTTCGCCTCAAGCTATGATTAAACTCCAGGGTTTCTACTCCAATTCTTTTCAAATTAAAACGGGCACTAGGCAGGGCTGTCCTCTATCCCCGCTACTTTTCGCTATCATAATAGAGACCCTTGCCATAGCCATCAGAGTTAATCCACTTATCAAAGGGGTTATATGCGGACAACAAGAACACAAATGCGGTCTATTTGCTGACGACCTCCTAGTCTTTATAACTTCCCCATTAAGCCGACTTCAGTTTGTCGGCTACTTGAAGATTTCTCAATAATCTCAGGCCTCAGAGTTAATTATACTAAATCTCAAGCCCTAAATGTCTCTTTGCCCCCTGAGATAATAACCAAGCTTAAGATGGAGTTCAAGTTTAGGTGGAGCGACACCTCAATCAAATATTTGGGGATTAACCTCACCTCTAAATATGAAACCTTATATGGCAATAACTTTCCTCCAATGTTCTGAAAGCTAGAAGATGACCTTAAGCGGTGGTCAAAGCAGGATATCTCATGGCTTGGCAGAGTACACTCAGTGAAAATGACTTTTCTGCCTAGACTCCTCTACCTTTTTCGTTCCTTACCAGTCCCTATCCGGAGGGACCATCTCTCCTCTTTTCAAAGCAAAATCCTTAAATTCATCTTGGGAAGCTCAGGATATAGGATACCCCAACATACTCTATTTCATCATAGACGTAGGGGAGGGCTAGGCATTCCCCATCTAGTGAGATACTTCCATGCCGCCAGGCTAGCTCAACTGTCTGCTATATACTTTAGACAATAGCCCCTCGACACACTCTAGACTTTCTGTTATGGTGTTCTCCTAAAGATAGACCTCCAATTTTGGCCCCTACACTCTCTAATGAACTAGCCCTCTGGGATAAGATCAGACATACATCCTCCCTAGTCTCCCCAATTAAACCTTTGGCTCATCTCTTCAATAATCCGGACTTCCCCCCAGGGTTACAAATCAAAGCCTTTCAATGGTGGCTAAATAAGGGGCTGTTCCGCATTGGACACTTCTTCACGGCTGCTGGTCCGATTACTCTCAAATATTGTGTTGACAAATTAGAGCTCCCAAAATCAAAGTATTTTAGGTTTTTTCAAATTTCCAACTTCCTTCACAAAATTTGGAAGGATAAACCACTCCCCCCGAGTTTTACAGACTATGAACGATGGTGTGATCAGCCATCACTGCAGAAGGGCGGTATCTCGGTCATCTACGAAGCACTCACTCTTTTCATTAAAAAATCTGCCTTTATGATTAACTGGGAATCAGATCTCCAGTTCGAATGGGATCTGGAGCAGTGGCAAGCAGCCTGCTCCAGATCCTTCAAGGGTATTCTGAACACCACTATTTGTCAAGCCAGTGTAAAGGTTGTGATGAGATGGTATCTCACACCAGCCAGGTTGGCTATATTCTACCCAACTGCGGATCCGCTATGCTTTAGGGGATGTCTCCTTAAAGGCACCACGGCTCATGTCTGGTGGGAATGCCCTAGAATACGGTCATTCTGGTCTAAAATTTTCCTCATCATTCAGAAGGTGACAGGATGCAAACTAGCAAGGTCCCCTTCCATAGCACTTTTGAATGACTTCATCCCTAACATCTCGAAATCCAATAGGAAACTAATTCACTTTATCTTACTGGGTGGCAAGGTTACCATAGCCAGGGCTTGGAAACAAGAACGGGTTTCGCTAAAGGCAGCTATCTGAAAAATCTCCTGGTTAATGACACAAGAAAAGCTAGCTAGCATTTTAACAGATAGCCTACACAAATTTGAGTTGATTTGGGAACCGTGGGCGACCATCGTAGGAGTCTCCCTAATCCCAGGCGTTCCAGGTATCCAAAGTTTTTAAGTGAACGCTAGAGTCATCAGCTATTTAACCACAGCTACACTCTCTATGGCTTTCCTCTTCTTACCTCCCTATTTCCTTTCTCTTTTATCTTCTCTCTCTTTGTCGTTTGATTTATTGATACCACTATATTCATGAGGGTGGTGGGGTACGCAATCATAGTTTTGAGGGTCAGGGGGCCATTGATGGCTCTTCTGTTGACCTAACAAAGATGATTATAGGTTTTTTCTTTTTTTCTTTTTAAAGAAAATGGGCCCATTGGGGGGGTCCTGGGGGGAGTCGGGAGGGCCTCAGTTCTTGGCACAGTTTGATCCCGTTGGGGGTGCCGGGGACCTGGGAGCTCCCCTCCAGGATGACTCCAGTGCGGGCTCTCCTAAAGTACCCCATTAAGGATCATTACTTCGGTAGGGCTTGCTCTAGAGGACCTCATCTTAGTAATGTGGTCTCGATCGAAGGATGACATAACTTATACTTGGCTTAGATAATATAATAGACTTCTGTGATTCAGAAGTATAGAATATCATCTTCCTAGTTTGTTCAAGTGCCTATTTTATTCACATTGATCCTCAAGACACCTGTTATATATTCTTAAATGATAGTTCTACCTACCTTCCTTTTTATTTGCACTCTGGACGTTATTATGTTCTCCTTATTTGAATATAGTTGGTAGATTTGCGTTACCTATACCATTATATTTGTCTTGTACTGTAAGATAAACCTCAATAAAAATATTGAAAAGAAACACGAAATCATAAATTATAAAATAATAAATACCTATAAATAATATTTTCAAAATGAATAATATAATAATAAAATGTATTCAATAATGTAATCAAATAAAACACTGAAATTTGCTCAGTTGCAGAATTGTCGCTGTCGTCACTTTCAGTGTCTAATGACAGATTTGCCCAAGAATCAGTATCAATTATTCTTATTTACTATCGCTGTTTTCTAGCTGGTCAAAAACCGCTTTTGATGTAAAGGACGCTTTTTGGATGCCATGGACATAATCAAGTTTCCAGGCAGAAAGAATGGCATATATAATATAAAAGTGCATGCAGGGTACTGTACACAACACTAGGGACAAAGGGGATATGACATGATTTGATACAGTAATGTAATCTTACAGATTACAAGTATACTGTATGTGTTGTGTGTGTTTCACTTTTTGGATTTGCCACCGGACTCCGTCTCCATGCGACACGGCGCTCGCAGGGAATGGAACCCAGCATCACAGTGAATCCAGAAGAAGACACAGCCCACAGACACAGCGGGGGGGGGGTCATCCCTGGATCCAGGTGACAAGGCAAGTAACGCTGCATGGATCCAGCAATGCAATCCCGAGTGTGGCTCTGGGTTACCGCTTTTGGCAGTGAAAATTAACCCCGAGCCACACTCAGTGTTGCCAACCTCCCGCAGCGTTTTTTACTGGCAAATCATGGAAAATCTTACTGGCAGAGCACATTTTTTACTGGTAACCTTAAAAATAACTGAACTCCTATTAAAAACTAAGACAATTAATATTTAAACACAACATGGAAACACTGACAATACCCACATCAAGTAGTTTGCCCAGTTTACACTTAAAAAGTCAGCACAGCATGACAAATTATCAGACCCTGATATTTATAGACAGTTCTAAAAATCACTGATTTTTACAAACTGTCAGTAAATTTACTGGCGGTTGGCAACACTGGCCACACTCGGGAATACCGCCAGGAAGGATAAAGCACATACTCAAACCCCACAACCTTCTCCAGAGCACATACAGGCTTTCCTCCGGCCACTTTCTTTGCCTAATTTAACTACAGACCAATTAATCAACATCTCTAGACCATTCACAATACCCAAAATCAAAAAAGTTATCCCCAGCCTTGGATTGTTGAATATTTTGCCTACATTAATTCACTCAGACCAAGTAGGATTCATCAAAGGGCGTCAAGCCCCAGACGCCACAAGAATAATCTTAAACATCCTTAAATATGCAGAAATCCACAAAATTCCTTCGCTTTTCTTGGCATTAGATGCTGAGAAAACATTTGATTGTGTGCACTAGGGGTTCCTTGAAGCCGTATTGAAGAAATTCGGCTCAGCTATCTTAGCACTTTATTCTCAACCATCAGCCAGAGTATTAACTGCTTAAACCCTCTCCGATCACAAACGGCACCAGACAAGGGTGTCCACTTTCCCCACTCATTTTCATGTTAATCATGGAACCCTTAGTCCACACAATCCGTACCTCTTCTTCTGTGAAGGGAATACAAATAGGCCCCACAAATAATAAAATTGGATTATTCAAGGACAATGTGATCCTAATAGCTACTGATCCACTTCACACTCTCCAAGAACTCCAAAAATTACTATACACCTATAGTACTGTCTCCTATTATAAGCTCAATGAAAGTAAATCTCAAATATTAGGCATTAATATACCAGACCCACTCAAAAGGACTATTATGCAACACTTCCCTTTTACCTGGGCTGACACTTCAATTAAATACTTAGGAATCAACATCCCTACTAATTCAACCAAAATCTACAAATATAACTTTCAAACATCTCTAGAGATATTACCTGGATAATTGTTATCCCTATCCAAGCTGGACCTATCAGTGACTGGGAAGATACACTTATATAAAATGATATAACGTATTATATCTGTGATAATGATATAAACTATTATATCTGTTCCGGACCACTCCCATCTCCATACCGCTCTCTTTTTTTCTCCAAAATACGCTCACAGAAACGTAATTTCTTATGGAAAGATGAGAAACCCAGATGTGCCACTTCCATACTCATCAAACAATAAATAGCAGGTGGGCTATCACTGACACGTACAACTACTACCTAGCCTCCATCTTAGACTAAACAAAATATTGGTGGAACCCAAATCCACAAAAGATGAGGTCCATTATAGAAAACTCCCTCCTGACATCTAGGCACTCCAGAACCCATATAATAGCCTGTCTTTTTCACACTCAAACAAACACATCCCCCTATCCCACTATTCAGACGACCATCCAAGCCCTGAACAAGTTACGTGAGAAACACCAATTCGAGTCCCCTCAATAAACTCTCTCGATCCCCATGGAATATTTAAAATTCCAAATTCCAGGTCTACAACTCTCCTCCTGGGCAACATGTTACAGATCTGCAAACTAGATAATACCAACTACCAAATTCTGAATTCTATTGATTTATTCAGACAGCTCAACTATTTAAGAAAAGTAAGATCCCAATAACAGTAATGGTAGAAAGAGAGATATGTCAATTCTATGAACCATCAGCCACAATTTTTGCACTTCATATAATATTGACCTCTCTCTTGCCTGAACCCTTGTACCGCACCGCCAGCCAGTTGCTGACCCAGCCTGTATGACCACGCTTCAGCTGCACAAGCACTCCAACGGACTCCTTACCAACACCAGTGACCCAGTCCGACCCTCGTGCCATCTTGCACTCCCAAGCCACCTGTCTGCTCTACTAGGGGTTCACGAGTCAGGGTAGTAAGGGAGGTTGCCAATTGCATAAGTCAGACTCGCCCACCAGGTACGTGACATAGAGTATACAGCTCAGGGTATATAGCTCAGCCTCACAAATCAGTATATATAGCTCAGCCTCACAGATCAGGGTATCTAGCTCAGCCTCACAGATCAGGGTATATCGCTCAGCCTCACAGATCAGTGTATACAACTCAGCCTCACATATCAGGGTATATAGCACAGCCTTACAGATCAGGGTATATAGCTCAGTCTCACAGATCAGGGTATATAGCTCAGCCTCACAGATCAGGGTATACAGCTAAGCCTCACAGATCAGGGTATATAGCTCATCCTCACAGATCAGGGTATACAATCAAATAGATCAAAGTATATAGTGCAGCCTTACAGATCAAGGTAGGTAGCGCAGCCTCCCAGATCAGGGTATATAACAAGCACAGCCTCACAGATCAGGGTATATAGGGCAGCCTCACAGATCAGGGTATATAGCGCAACCTCACAGATCAGGGTATATAGCAAGTGCAGCCTCACAGATCAGGGTATATAGCAAGCACAGTCTCCCAGATCAGGGTATACCCCCGACCTCTGCTGCTGGTGCAGTGCGGCACTGACAGCATCCCACCTGCGGTCAGTCAGTCAGCTCTTACCCGCTCATGTGGCGGGACTCTCCTGCTCCTCTCCTCCTCTCCTACAGTGGTGGCTGGTGAGGCTCTCCTGCTCCTTTCCTTCTCTCCTGCACTGACTGTGGTGTCCTCTCCAGTGCAGGAAGTGGCGGCTCCAGTGTCTGCTCCTCAAGCTTCCTTTGCCAAAGCGCTAGGCATCCAATAGGATCGCCTGACGCTTTGGCCAATCAGGAAACAGGACTCATGACCTGTCTCCTGTTTGGTGGGGAGAAACTTTAGTGTGAATATAGCGAAAATTAATTTGCTATCGTTACACAACTCTCACACAAATCTCTGCTTCCCGAGCCCACCACTTTTGAAGTCAATTAGAGCCTCTGGCTCTGATCAGTGCTTCAAAAGACACACCCCCGCCCCATCCACACAATTGTAATTCATGCGCGCAGCATCCTGAAAGGGGCCGGGCGCATGGATAGGGGCGGCAGGGGCAGGAATGGGGGGGCAGCGTCCATGTGCCCACAATGCATGTGGGAAAGATGAGTAACAGGTTACTAACTATCGTCTGATCTCCCTACTCAACATAGATGTTAAGGCATACTCTAAAATTTTTGCAAACCATTTTTTTCCATTGCTCCCATCCTTGATCTTTTTAGGTCAAGTTGAATTTATTCCAGACAGTATTCAGCTCAGCATCACAGGACAGAGCATATAGCTCAGCCTCACAGTTCATGGTATATAGCTCAGCATCACAGATCAGGGTATATAGCTCAGGATCACAGATTAGGGAATATAGCTCAGCATCACAGATCAGGGTATATAGCTCAGCCTCACAGATCAGGGTATGCAGCTCAGTATTATAGATCAGGGTATACAGCTCACTGTGTATAGCTCAGCCACACAGATCAGGGTATATAGCTCAGCCTCACAGATCAGGGTATATAGCTCAGCCTCACAGATCAGGGTATATAGCTCAGCCTCACAGATCAGGGTATACAGCTCAGCCTCACATATCAGGGTATATAGTGCAGCCTTACAGATCAAGGTATATAGTGCAGCCTCACATACTAGGTTATATAGCACAGTCTCACAGATCAGGGTATATAGCAAGCACAGCCTCACAGATCAGGATATATAGTGAAGCCTCACAGACCAGGGTATATAGCAAGTGCAGCCTCAAAGATCAGGGTATATAGCAAGTGCAACCTCACAGATCAGAGTATATAGCAAGCACAGTCTCACAGATCAGGGTATACCCCCATCCCTGCCACTGGGTGGCGCGGCACTGACAGCACCCCCCGGCTGTGGCAGGTCGGGCTGCTCTTACCTGCTCATGTGGCCGGACTCTCCTGCTCTTCTCCTCCTCTCCTTCAGAGTGGCGGCCAGCGGGGCTCTCCTGCTCCTTTCCTTCTCTCCTGCACTGGCTGTGGTGTCCTCTCCAGTGCAGGAAGCGGCGGCTCCTGTGTCTGCTCCTCAAGCTTCCTCTGCTAAAGCGCTAGGCATCCAATAGGATCACCTGACCCTTTGGCCAATCGGAAAACAGGGCTCATGACCTGCCTCCTGATTTGCGGGGAGGAACTTTAGTGTAAATATAGCAAAAATGAATTTGATATCATCACACAACTCTCACACAACTCTCTGCACTCAGAGCTCACCCTCTTTTGAAGCACCGATTAGAGCCTCTGACACCCCCCCACCCCATCCCCACAATTGTAATTCATGCGCCTCTAATATTTTTGCAAACCATCTATTTCCAATGCTCCCATCCTTGATCTCATTAGGTCAAGCTGAATGTATCTCAGACAGGGAAGCAAGGAATAGCATTGCAAAGGTCTTAAGTCTACACCACTGGTTGACCTCCCAAGCTCAACAGGGTTCCTTTTTTCTCTCAATGCTGAAAAGACATTCATCGGAGTCGCCTGGGATTACATGGTGGCAGTATTTTGGTTGATAGGACTTCTACCCTCCATGTGCAAAAGTATTTAAGTCTTTTACTCATGCCCAACAGCCAGAGTGTGTGCCAATGGGCACTTATCGAACGCCTTCCAGTTAAACAATGGGACCAGGCAAGGTTACCCTTCATCTCCCTTGCTATTTGTGCTCACTTTGGAGCCCTTCCTGAACCGTCTTAGAGCTAACCAAAATATTAGAGGCATAACAGTCAAAAACCAAAAGTACAAACTTGCTGTTTTCGTGGACGATATTCTACTTTTTCTCACAGAACCCCATCTTTCGCTACCTAACCTTCTTCAAGACCTTGAATGATTCCAAAAGATATCTAATCTGAAAGTGAACTATTATAAATCTCACTCCCAGATGATATGGTAGGCCTCTGTAAATCAAACTTTCCCTTTCAATGGGACACCGAGGCCATATCATACCTCGGCAAACGTTTTAGGGCACACCACAAGATAACCACTCAATTTCTATAAAATAAATCCTTTTATTACAACAATGAGTTAAAAGACATAGTGCTTTACAAAATTAAAAGCATATTAGTACAAAACATACATATGAACATACAGGGTCGGAGTCCTTAGACCCTACCCACCAAAGTCAATATAGAAATTGATACTGCTACCAAAACAACCATAATATGTGAGCATAGGTTGATGTGTTTCGCTTCAATCGAGCTTCTTCAGGACCTGTTCACAGTATAGATATCGGTTGTTACACTAGCTTAATGAAAAAGAAGGTATATCAGTATTTGGTATTTTACATTCAAATTATATTCATTTAATGCATTGGTATTTTTGCTGTGTGCAACCCATTAAGATGCTTACATATTGACTGAGTGTGACCCAGGAGAACTATCATTGAAGCTTGGATTTGCACTCCCTGCTCACTGGGTCTTAATGTCTGGATCCGCCCCATGGACTAAACCTATTGTATTTCATTTTTTTCGTGCACTGTGTGACATGCATTTGATTGCATATACATATGATATTAGGATTTGATTATTTTTCATAGTTTTGTACATATTTATTTAATAATCATTCACATTAAGTGTATTGTGATCACAGACATGCATCTTTTTCACATGTTGTTTGACATGCATTTGTTTGCACGTATATGATATTATGGTTTGAGTATATTAAAAGGCTTCACTTTTTTTATATACTTATTTAATATTTATTCACAATCCATGTATTGTGGTCACTATTCACCTGTGTGTGTATATAGGTAATGATCTGGATAGACCAGTGGAGATTTATGATATATGTTGAATTATTTGCTCATGTCAACTGACTTGATTGTGACTACCTCTGTAACTTGTTGAAATTTGACTCTCTCTATAATGTGAGTACAATTTATGATTTTAGTTAATAAAATTTGTTTAAGGCCTCATTTACACTGCTTCTAGTAAATGGATCTTTAGAGGAATTTGGGTGTTTTTTTCAGCTGCCCCTGAACTCTCCTCTATGTTAACTTATTAGTACATTTACACAGGATCGTTTAGGGGCCATGCAGTTGAGTTTAGAGGCTTTTTTTGGAAAAAAAAAATGGGTTCAGGCACCAGTTCAGAGGCATTTGAAATGCCAAACAGCTTGTAAACATACCTAAACGCGGAAACTCACATCTAGAAGCGTTTCGTTTTACAGGCGTTTCCATTTAAAAAAATAAATAAATAATTTTTTTTTCCAAAATCGCTCCTAGACACAAAAGCCTCATACATACACACGATGCGACGGTCGTACAACCAGACGTCCAAAATCGTATGTTGGCTGTAAGGTGTCTCGCATACTGACTTGCACTAAGCAATCGTACGACCAAGCCTAACTCAGTGACGTGTTACGAGCGTATCAAGAGGAAGTTCAGGTAAATGTGATTTGTGAATTAGGAACGTAGGTTTACACGAACTGACACTTCTGAGTGTTCCTGACTTCTGAGCATACGCGTTTTGCACGTACAACTTGCTGGCCCAACTTCTCTACACACGGTACAACAGTCGTACGACAAAAAATTTCTAGACTGCTCATCCAACTTCTGTTGTACGACCGTCGCATGTCGGCTGTTCTAATCGCGTGTACTAACGGTCAGAAGATCGTACAACAAGCTGTTGTACGACCGTTTTGGTACGACCATCGCACCGTGTGTACGAAGATTAACTCGGCAAAATGCCGCTAAAGGCGGCATTCAAAAAGTGGCATGCAAAACACGGCAAAACTGGCGTTTTAGGCGCTGGTTTCTAGCTGTCAAGACAAAAAACGTTCAGGGGAGGTTGAAACAGCATCCAGTGTAAATGGAGCCTTATGGGTTACTTTATGAGGTTTTCTTCTTTTTGAATTGAGCTTTGGTTTAATGTGTAATGTTTTGTCAGCTGCTGTGAATACCTGCATATCCATCACATAAACACCTGTAGCAGCCATCTCAGATCCCAGATTATTTTGAGGCTTCAGTGGCCCTTGTAATAAGGGTCTAGTTTTAACGTGAGCATACACCCATTGGGGGATATCTTATGGTGGTCCGGTGTTTGCCTTTCTAGATTATTATTTTTTTTTCCTTGGAACTTTAAATTCAACATGGGCCACGGGTAGGTTTGCATGGATTATTTATGAGCACAAACAAATATCGATATGGATTTTTTTTTTGTATTGATATCTATATTTTTTTTAACCTCCCTGGCGGTATGACTGAGTCTGGAATTTATTACTGAAAGCGGTAATGGTTTTCTGCATGGAGATATGGCGTTATGTACTATAGGCCTGCAATGGTTAGTATCCCTGGCGGTATGATTATGTCTGATTTTTGGTGCTGAAAGCGATACAATTATTTTGCATTTATTCAATAATGTAATCAAACCAAAAACGCAGAAATTTGCTCAGTTGCAGAATTGTCGCTGTCGTCACTTTCAGTTTCTGATGATAAATTTCCCCAAAAATCAGTATCACTCAATTCTGCAAATGATTCTTATTTACTATCGCTGTTTTCTAGCTGATCAAAAACCACTTTTGACACAAAGGGACACTTTTTGGTTGCTATGGACATTCTCATGTTTCCAGGCAGAAAGAATGACATTTATTATATAAAAGTGCATGCAGGGCTCTGGGCAAATCACTAGGGACAAAGGGGATGTGAAATGTTTTCATACAGTAATGTAATCTATAAGATTACAGTGTACTGTATGTACTGTGTGTGTTTCACTTTTTGAATTTCCCGCCGGTCTCCGCCCCCATGCGACGCTCGCAGGGAACGGAGCCCGGAGGCACACAGAGGCATCGGAGCTGCGGACACAGCCCGCAGACACGCTGACACCGCGGGAGGACATCGCTGGATCCAGGGGACAAGGTAAGTAACATTGCCTGGATCCAGCGATGCAAGCCCGAGTGTGGCTCGGGGTTACCGCTTTAGGTACTGAAAATCCACCCCGAGCCACACTCGGGATTACCGCTAAGGAGGTTAATTGATAAGCAGTGCCCATTGATTGCAGTTTCTACCCACATTCATAAATAAGTGAACATGGATCATCAAACCAAGATAATGTCCTTGCTCAACAACCTGAGGCTGACAGCGGGGTTCATGGCGGAAGCTGCCATTGACATAATTCAATCCCCGCCACGTGTGATGCTTGGCGCAGTTACAGCAAGACGTGCCTTGTGGCTCAAACCTTGGGTGGCAGACCCATGCTCCAAACAAGGCGGGTGCAGGATCCCCTTTGAGGGAGGGTCCCTATTTGGGGACAAGCTCAATACAGCAATCACCAGGGCGACAGGGGTAAAGTCTGGCTTCTTCCCTCTGAACAGGAGGTTACTCCACCAGAAGAATCCGGCCTTTGGCCGGCCCACCAGAACAAGAGGGAGAGAATCAAGATCTTATAGGCCAGGGAGGGAGTTCCACAGGCCTTGGAGTACTACCTCGGGGTCAAAACAGAAGAAGGCAGTCATCCCTGAGGGCCGGGAGCCCCACAAATCGTTTTCACTGTGTCCCCATTCATGCTTGCCTGGTGGGAGTCAGGCTGTGCAGTTTTTGGCAAGTATGGAGGGAGAACGTTCGGGACCACTGGGGGCTCTCCACCATAAAAACGGGGCATTTCTGGGAGTTTCTCAAGACACCAAAGACAAACTTTGTACTGACCGCTTTCCCCTCATGCTCCCTGAAAAAGGAGATTCTACTTCAGTACGTGAACACACTCCTACAACGGCGGACAGTAGAACCAGTGCCCCGGAGGGAGCGCTTCTCAGGAGTCTATTCACCACCATTTTTGATACAGAAAAAGTCGGGAGACTGGAGGCCGGTGATTGACCTCAGGTGGCTGAACAACCACACGAAGAAGGAACACTTCAAAATAGAATCATTACAGACCATCCTGAAGGTGATGCAACCCGGAGACTGACTCCTCTCGGTGGACTTGAAGGACGCATATTTCCACATTCCGGTTGCCCCACATTTTCAGAGGTTTCTGAGGTTTTCAATTGGCCCTCTTCACTACCAATTTGTCTGCCTGTCCTTCAGGTTGATTCCTCACCCAGGGTCTTTTCCAAGGTCCTGCTGGCAGTAGTGGCGCAGCTGAGGAGATGCTGGATTCGCATTCATCACTACTTAGATGACATCCTGCTGCTGGGCCAAGACAGTAAAGGGAGTCCTCACAACCCTTCAACAGCTCGGGTGGCTCATAAACTGAGAGAAGAGCCAGTTAGATCCATCCCAACTACTGGTCTACCTGGGTGCAGAGCTAAACACACAAAAAATACGGTGTCCCTACCAGAAGGGAAGATTCCCCCTATCTTAGAATGGACAAAGTCCGCAAGGTCGGCCAACTGTCTCCCTGCCAGGACCTGCCTCCAGCTGTTTGGCATGATGGCGTCAGTAATGCCCATGGTGAAATGGTCCCAGTGGCACGCTGGTCCATTACAGTATGGGTTCCTCCGGCAGTGGGACTCCCAGAATCTGTATCAGATCATATCATAAACACCATCCATGAGACAGAGTCTGGCCTGGTGGGAAGAAAAGAGTAATCTGCTGCAGTGTCACTCCCAACATCCTGGATAGTGATCACCTCAGACGCCAGCAAGTCAGGATGGGGAGCCCATTGCAAAGACCAGTGGGCTCAAGGCAGATTATTCTCACCCACCAAAGGAAATTGTGGCCAACAGGTAGGAGCTGAGAGCGGCATATCAAGCTCTCCTGGCCTTTTCCCGGGTAATCCGTGGGGGCTCGGTCCTCCTAAAGATGGACAACATAATGGCCATAGCCTATATCAAGAAGCAGGGAGGCACACAGAGTCTGTCCCTCCTGGAAGAGGTGGAACCCATAATGAATTGGGCCCAAGAGAAGCTGCTTCACCTCTCAGTAGTATATATACCCGGACATGCCGATCTCCAGGCGGACTACCTGTCCAGGACTACAGTCGACAACAACGAATGGACCCTTCTGACACAAGTATTCAGGGAACTGGTAGCCTGGTCTTTTCTCCCAGAAATTGACCTCTTCCCATCTCCGATCAACATGAAACTCCCCAAATTCTGCACGAATTCTATTTATCCACGGGCAACCATGGTGGATGCTCTGACTGTGAAGTAGGACTTTCAGACAGCTTATGCTTTTCCCCCTGTGCTGTTAATACTGCTCTTTCTGAAGAGACTGAGATGGGAAGACGTCACGGTACTGGCTAGGCTTGTGACCTGCTGAAAATTTGTTTGTTTTCATTTTTGTTCCATTCGTTTTTTAATTTTTCGTTTTTCGGGTCATTTGTTATGACCGCGATTTGTAAATTCGTAAATTTGTAAATTCAAAAATGTGTAAATTTGTATATCCGTAAATTCGAAAATTTGGAAATTTTGAAATTTGGAAATTCGTAAATCCGTAAATTCGAAAATTCATAAATTCGGAAATCTGAAAATTTGAAATAATAACTAACTAAATATCTAATAATAACTATTAAATTATAAGTATTGGAATTTCCTTTCAAATTTGGCTGTTAGTGAACATAACGAATGCGAATTTATCCAAAGTTACGAATTATTTGAAATAACTAATGCCACATCTAAACAAATGGAACTGAACAAATTAATAATAATAAAAAGTTTTTATTATTATTATTTATTATTAATATTAATTTGTTACATTCCATTCGTTAGAAACGGCAATTGTTATTTTGGATAATTCGTAACTTTGCTTAAATTTGTATTTGTTGCGTTCACTGACAGCCAAATTTGAAAGAAATTCCAATACCTATAATTTAATAGTTAGTAATAGTTAAGTTATTATAGTTATTATTTCAGATTTTCAAATTTTTGGGTTTTCGAATTTACGAATATTTGACTATTCGGAAAAATTAGGTAAACAGATTTTCGTTAATTTGGATACTTCTGAATTAACTAATTTGTCAAAATTCATTAAAAAAATAACTCAAATTCGGAACGAAAGGCATTGCACATGTCTAGTACTGGCACTGATCCCAGGTTGGCTAAAACACCCATAGTATACTTTACTCTTAAGCATGAGTGTCAGGGCGCCTGGGATGTTACCGATGAGGCCAGATATCCTTTTTTTTTTTTTCAAAAAAACAGATCTCCTGAGCCAGGGCCCAGTTCTACACCCAGTGCCAGAGAAACTCAGGTTAATGGCCTGGATATTGAGGTTCATAAAGCTAGGGTGTGCCACGGCAGTGGTACAGACCCTCATGAAGGCCCGCAAAAATAGCACAAACAGTGTCTACAATAGAAGCTGGCAAAAGTTCCAAGGGTATGCAGCATCAGTGGGACTCGGGATGGAAGAACTGTCACATACTTGAGTTCCTGCAGAAGGGCCTAGATATAGGACTAAGTGCAAGTACACTCAAAGTCCAAGTGTCAGCCATTTCCGCAGTCACGGGAATGCAGTGCATCTCTAACAAACTAATCATCCTGTTCTTTAAGGCTGTAGCGAAACTATTGCCTCCAAGAGCACCCGCACTTTCCAAGTGGGACCTGCTGCTAATTCTGAATTAGGAGAATTCGGAGTGTCGCTGCGAGACTTGACTATGAAAGCATCCTTTCTGGTCACAATAACCTCGGACAGAAGGGTCTCGGAAATAGCGGCTCTGGGGACTAGAGAGCCCACATACTCTTCGGGGCAGGTAAGATCATTCTAAGACCAATACTAGACTTCATTACTAAGGTAGCCACCAAATTTCACCTAAGTCAGGTGATAGTTCTACCCACCTATTTCCGGGAGGTGGACAAGACAGAACATTGAAAGTGTACCTTGAAGTAAACTCTAGCATCAGAATCTCGGACCCCCTGTTCGTAATTCCTGAGAGAATATGCAAGGGATATAAGACCTCCAGCAGGATCATCGCCCTCTGGCTTGTAAAGACTATTGCTATGGCATACAAGGATAAGGGGCTGGCACCTCCAGAGAGAATAACGGCTCACTCCATGAGCTTTTCAAGATCATGGGCAGCTGCATGTGGTATATATCAAGAAGTCATATGCAAGGCAGCAACCTGGTCGTCCATGCACACGTTTGTCTCTCACTACCACATTGACCCAGCAATGTTAACCAAAGCCGAATTTGGCAAAACTATTATTTCTGTGGCAGGTGGCCATAATTAAACTAATTTAGCAGCATCCCACCCTTGTATCTAGTTATTTCCTGAAGGTGGCTGACATGGAACTGTCAGGAAAACTGTATATCAAATACTTACCGCAATTTTCCTTACCTGACAAGCTTCATGTCAGCGCAGATGCCTGCCCTATGGACAAAGTTCTAGTGACATAACACAGTTCAAGGAGTTAGTTCCTGATTACACAGGGGTGGGCGGGGCGGTGGGCGGGGCCGTACCCGGAGGTGGCTGACATGGAGCTTGTCAGGAAAGGAAAATTGCGGTAAGTATTTGATATACAATTTTCCATTTTCTGATCAGGACCTGATCGGATGGGCAGCGGATGTCAGTGTTGACATGTCCGCTGACATCTGCTGCTATCTGATCCGATCCTCTCTGTGAAATCCAGAAGGATGGAAATCCTATTTTTCCTCTGTCTGGCGGATCGTATGGGATTGGCTGAAAACGGACAGGCGGACCGTTTTCATCTGATCTCCCCATAGAGGAGAGTGGGGCTCTGACAGGTCCATCTCTGCACAGTGAGTGGAGACAGACCTGTCATCCGCCTGTGGGGATCAGCGGATCGATCCCCCACTGAGCAAAATGGAGTCTGTCTGGTGTGAAGCCCGTGTGAAAGGGCCCTTAAGCTTTGACAAAAAAAAATGGATTTCTATGCAGAGCTGCACCAGATTTTGCACTCTCTAGTTATAGAAAATCAATCTCAATATTTATTACACACGGTAAGTGTGCTTGCAGCTTATTTTTGTTCTTGATGCACAGATGTTTCATTTATATTATTTTATTTCTGGTTTAGGGCATTAGAGATAAATCTGAAAGTATAACTAAAAGCAAAACTTTTTAGATTTGTATAGAGAGGGGTTAGAACACCTGGCAGTTTTTGTTTGCTGCCCATGTCTCCATTATGGAGATTCAGCTTCTCTATTTGTCCTGCTTACCATTATCAATGAAAGTGACAGTAAAACAAAATCCCAAATTGTGGGCTGTTCCCAGAAAAATAATAGAGGGGAAATTTTTCCATGGGGACAAATGTTCTGATTACCTGGTCCCTAATAGGTTTTCTTCATTTGCAGAGATATCCTCTCACTCCGGGTTTGTCTATGGGATAGGAAATGAAGGAGACAACAATGGCAAAAATAAACCTTACAGGGGTTATAATCCTCATTTAGGCTCCATTCACAGTTGAACTTGTCATGGGTCTTTGGAAATCAAAGTCACATGACAAGTCGCACCTATGTTTTCCAAATTAGTACTGTTGATATCTGTCTTAAAGTCGCAGGGAATTCAAAGTAGTTCATGTCCCACTTTTGGTCTGACTTTCATGCCACTTGAGAACCATAGACTTCAATGTTAACACTTGAAAGTTCAGGAAAGTCACACCTGAATGTTTTACATAGAACAGTTGTGCAACAGTTGTCAATTATCATTGGTCAAAGCCAAAGTCACATAAAAAGTCTCACCCATTCAAAGTTTCCTCAAAGTTGCACTCCAAAGTCACATGGCTTTGGATTCGTTCAAGTGTGAAAGGAACCCAACTCTATTCAAAATGAAAAAAGAAGGCTATAATTCTATTTTAATTATTGTAAAATATAATTTAAAGAAAGAAAAGTACAAAAAACAATCAAAATATTAAGAGTAAAATTAATACAAATGGACAATAATAGCAACAGCAAAATACATAATAAAATTACTTAGCAAGGAGTTCCCTGGTCTATGGTTCTGGCAGAGTTTAATTAATTGTACCATATGTCTGGTTCTAGTGTATAATTGGCCTTCAGAACGACTTATGTGTGCATAAAAATGATGGAAATGAAGAGTTCCAGAGCAGCTATTGCACCAGCTTTTCATAGAACTTCTAGAGAGCATCACTGAGCCCTCACCCCACCCAATCAAAAGAACTAAGGCGGAGGAAGTATGAGTGAGGAAATGTTTCAATGTATGTCCTTGACCACAGTTTACAGCTGAGCAACCAACATATTACTAAACAATATTCCATTAGAAATATCTGGGCTTCAGTGTTCTAAGAGATGGATCTTGAATTGTCCTTAGCAACCAGCGACGTCACTTGGCCTCATTCATTTTTTTCACAGAAATCTCCAGCCATGTAAAAACAGGGCCTGTTGGTTGAGGTGTTTTTGTTTTAGTGGGTTGGTGGGCGTTGTTCATTGTGATTGACGTGGCTCTGCATTCCTGGACTTTTTTAAATTATGGATTTGTCAAAAAACATCTTTATTTACTATTTACATTTTTTTGTGAATGTGTAGGGTTACTATGTGCCCTTTACGCATTCAAGTGGGGGGTTGTATCTGGTGGCTTCCCAATTGTGATAAATCCACCTGCCTGCAGACCCAGCAACCACCAGCCAAGGGTTGTGGGAAAGAGGCTCTTGTTCACATCAATATGGGGAATAGGTGTTTGCAGGGGAGTCCCCTTAGCAAGGTACAATCTCCATGTTGAGAGCATGTGGCCTGGTATGTTTCAGGGGGGTTCCTGGACACACCTAGGAAATAGGCATGTCTCAGTCCCACCTCCCCCTCTGGAGATCAGATAGGTCATACCTGATGATGCAGAGGTACCTGGGCAAGCGATCTGCAGACAGGTGAAAGGCCCTCCACTATCAATACTGGGGTGCAGGCAGCCAGACCAAAGCTTTATAGTATGCAGCTTCTCTAGAAAATCCCAGTGACTGTTGGAGTCCCTCCCCAAATGCTACCAGAGTATTAAATTCCCAGTGTGGTGGCCTTTTGTTCTTGAGATTTGTTTCCCCCCGAGCTGTTCACTTGTGTTAACAGAGCTACCCTGAATTTCCTTGTTTATGAGCATAATTGCAAGTAACTGTGTTCTGAATTGTTTTACTGAAGTAGTGACCATCAGCTAGACTCCCTAGTTATACTGTAGATGTTCCACAGCCACATGTTACCCTGATTGAGTAATAGAGACATAACTGTGGATATTCCATGTTTGTGCAGGCTTCATAATCAAACAATGTAGTGTATTCTTGTTCTTTGCACTCATGAACCTGGTTTTAATTACCCTGCCATGTATATACAGTATGTTCTTGGCCATCCTATTTTGCATTATTTCTTCTTACTTTGCACCTGTTTAGTAAACTGCAAGTTACAATTACTCTCTGACCATTTAGCTGATTACTTATTCTATTAAACACCGTTCTGGAATTGAATAGCCAAAGGCTACTTAATCAATGTGAAACAGGCTAAGTGATGTAAGTGCAGTGACATAAATGCATGTAGGGGTTGATCTGTGGTATATATTAGCAGGGTGGATCTATAATAATAAGCCTGGCCATATTTGCAAATAGAGTTGGGTGAATGGTTTGGGCCAAGCAAAAGTTCTGCCTGAATATCGCCTGTTCGCCGATTCGCCAAGGACCCGAATTTGCAGGGCGTTCGGCGGGTGTTTGTCCAGATCAGGGAAAATAGCTGGTTGCTAAGGAACAGACTGGGAAGCCAGCCACAGCATCCTTAAAAACTGATGAGTCATCAGCTGTCAACGGGCTTCCCCGCTGACAGCTGAGTAAAAAAAAAAAATGGCGTGAGGGTCCCAATCCATAGCAGACCCTTATCTGAGCATGCAGCCTGGCAGGCCAGGAAAGGGGGGACGAGCGTCTGTCCCCTCCTCCTGAACCATACCAGGCCACATGCCTTTAACATGGTGGGGTGGGTGCTTTGGCTCTGCCCCCCACCCCAAAGCACCTTGTCTCCATGTTGATGGGGATGAGGGCCTTATCCCCACAACCCTGGGCTGTGGTTGGGGGGTCTGTGGGCAGGAGGCTTATCGGAATCTGGAAGCCCCCTTTAACAAGGGGGTCCACTGATCCTAGCCCCCATAGTACCCCTACCTACCCTACCTAGCCAGTTTTGACAATTCCTTTATTGAAAAATAAAAAGAAATGTACCCCAATGTAAATTCATCATCAATCACGCCGCTGCCATCACCGCTGGACCTGAAAAAAAAAAATGCGGCGCGATCAACTAATGCAAACAGCCGAATGCCTAGCTTGCTGTTTCCCAGCTCTTATATAGGCAAGGGGCGGGGTCTCTTGATGACGTCACTTGTTGGTACTGCCCTCGTTGTGATATCACCGACCAGTGGCCTCGTCCTTACCTATATAAGAACTGTCAGACGGCAAGCCAAGCATTCTGCGGTTTGCCTTAGTTGATGGTGGAGTGTTTTGGGTTTTTTTTTAACTGGTGGTGGCACTGGCGTCATGATTGACAATGGATTTACACTGGGGGACACTGTTTTTTTTCATTTTTAATAAAGAAATTGTCAAAAACTGCCTCCTGTTTATATTTATTTTTACCCTTTTTTGGTGAATGGGTAGAGGTACTATGGGGGGGAACACAAGGGGAGGCTGGGATCTGGGGGGCCCCCTTGTTACCTGCTTGCCGACCAGTGACTGCACATATACTGCGGCAGGTTGGCTCTCCTGTACGAACTGACATTCCCGCCAGTCGCCTGCGATTGTTCTACACAGAGGCAGAAAGGGGATGTGCCTATGCCAATAAGGCGGATCCCCCTTCTGACAGGGGACATATCAGAGATCTGCTGTTCCCAGTGATCGGGAACAGCGATCTCTGTCATGTCCCTGGCAGCCCACCCCCCCTGCAGTTAGAACACGCTGAGGGAACACAGTTAACCCCTTGATCACCCCCTAGTGTTAGCCCTTTCCCTGTCAGTGTCATTTATACATTGATCAGTGCAACTTTATAGCACTGATCAATGTAATAATGTCAATGGTCCCCAAAAAGTGTCATTTGGGGTTAGATTTGTCCGCCGCAATGTCGCAGTCCCACTAAAAAATTGCAGATTTCTGCCATTACCAGTAAAAAAAAAAATTAAATAAATAAAAGTCGATAATTCTATCCCATAGTTTGTAGATGCAATAACTTTTGTGCAAACCAATCAATGTACACCTATTGCGATTTTTTTTAACCAAAAATATGTAGAAGAAAAAATATTGGCCTAAACTGATTAATACATTTTTTTTTTACTTTTTTTTGGATGTGTATTATAACAGAAAGTGAAAAAAAAAATATTTTTTCAAAATTATCTTTTTTTTTTTGTTTATAGCGCATAGAATAAAAAAAAGCAGAGGTGATCAAATACAACCAAAAGAAAGCTCTGTTTTTGGGAAAATAAGGAAGTCAATTGTGTTTGGGTACAGTGTTGCATAGCCGCGCAATTCTCAGTTAAAGCGACGCAGTGCCGTATCGCAAAAAATGGCCTGGTCAGGAAGTGGGAAAATCCTTCAGGGGCTAAACTGATTAAAGGGGGCTTCCAGATTCCAATAAGTTCCCTCCCCACAGGCCCCACAACCACAGCCCAGGGTTGTGGGGATGAGGCCCTTGGCCCCATCAACATGGGGACAAGGTACTTTGGGGTGGGGGTAGAGCCCCCACTACCCCAAAGCACCCACTCAACCATGTTAAGGGGAATGAGGCCTGGTATGGTTCAGGAGGGGGGCGCTTGCTTGTCCCCCCCTTTCCTGACCTGCCAGGCTGCAAACTCGGATAAGGGTCTGTTATGGATTCAAACCATTTATTTTTACGTAAAATCCAAGATCCGAAGATCCTGGTATGGATTGGGGAGGATACCCATGCCGTTTTTTTTTTTACATTTTTTCTATTGCCGGAAATGGTATTGTATTTCCGGCAAATTAATTTCATTTAATTTTTTTTCTTTAAGAAATGTAAATTTTGCTGCAGTAGGTTCTATCCATGGTACAGTTGCAACACTTTGCAGGCAGACTAAGGGGACCCCCCCCCCCCCAGTAACTATATTTAAAGGAATTTTTCTTTTTTATTGCTACACTTTAGGCATCATTAAAATTACTGCTCCTGTAAAAACAATCTTTTTTTAAAAAGAAAATTGCATTGATACATGTCCCCCAGGGCAGTACCCGGACCCCCATACCCTTTTTATGGCCAATTACTTGCATATACAGCAAGCCTTCAAAATTGGGAATTTTTATTTTTCATGTTCATGTCCCATAAACTTTAATAGGGTTTGCCGTTTGGGTCAGAACTTTTTCTCTGTTTGGGAGTTCTGGTGTGAACCAATCGGGGGGGGGGGGTGTTTGGCCCATCTCTATTTGCAAACTCTGTTAGGCTAGGTTCATACTACTGCAATCTGATGATTTTGATCTGTCTAATATTCAGTTCACCTGAAATCGCACTAGTGTGTACGGATCCTTACAATGTCACTATGCTACTAAGAAAAAATATTGTATACATTGCCAGATTTCTATACTTGTATTTTATAAATATATATAGTTTTATTTTATGTGCTCTTTGTTTTCGTTATTTTCCCTTAGTACTTCAGTAACCCCTGAGCCCACACACACTGAGACTTCAGCCTTAATTTGGAGTGTTAGCACCCCCCCTGCTTTTCAAGTTGCCATTGTGCACCTCTCCATAGTTCAGGAATGCAAATATATTCCATTGTGTGATGCACTTTATCTTGATGACTGCCCTACTCAAGTTACTTCTGCTGTTCAATAATGTAAATAATTTTAACTATTCTTTTAGTTAGATAAAGAGTTTGGAACTAGTTGCCATATTTGTTAATGATGTGTGCCCAATGTCTTTATTTAACTGGCATTGCAGTTTTTGCTTTGGCTTTTATACATTATATCTTACTAAAGCAAAATCTAATTGACATGGAAAGAAATAAATGCTAGTATACATTCCCCTCATCAAGTTTTTTCTGTTGCGCAAGGAGAATTGTATCACATTTAACAGCTCTCTCATGAATTCTTAACTTTATAAAGAAATCCTATTTGAACTGGAGGTGCCCTATACAGTATGCTTTTTGGCAACCCTTTGTGTAGTTACATGCAGCTTTTACTCTTCCGAGAAATTATCATTCCAATTTCATCTGCAACTCCGCCTGCTCATGAAACCTGCTACTTTAAAGCAACAATATAGTACAATTTAATTGAAATATGTTCTATATTTCAAAGGGTTAAGGATGGATTTTTTTTTTAAATATAAAATAAAAATTGCTAAAAGACAACTATCCTAAAAAATGACATCTGCCCAATGGTATACATTCATTATTGTGTGCCTAAGCATAGAAAGTTCTAATGATTGCAGGCAAAGTGGGGTAAACAGAGTTGCCACACTCTCCCAAAGTACTGTGTAGTTTTACTGCTGAGTTCCAGAGCTTTTGCTGGCAATGTTGGGGCTACCCCATAACACAGACTTATTCACCTGTCATGGCAGCTTTAAAAAGGGTTGAATTTGGGACAGGAACATTTCTGCATCCAATAAAAGAAAAATGAAAATAAGACCATAGCTAAAATGTGAAAATACGTCTAAAATCCTGGGTTACAGTTTTTCAAATGGTATAATGGAATGTGATGAGGGATAGAAAACACTAGAAAACATATAGGTAGTGATGGAAAAATGGATGGAGCTAAATGTAGAAAAAACTTAATTTTGTCTGCAAGAGACCTCGGAACTGAGCTGAGAATGCCTTTCAGCAGGCTAATGACTCTAACACATCAAAACTTTAATGGAGTAGTTTAAAACCAAGAACATAAAGGTTACATTTAAAGCAAAGACTTTAACCCAATATAGAATCTGTGGTAGTGTAGGCGGGGCCTACTTCGTCCTGCACACAGGGATACCTTTTGCATGGAGCACATGCTCATATATACCCGGGACCAAGCAGAGATTGCAGACATGTAAAAAAAATCTAACATTAAAGTGTTACTAAACCCAGGACCTGCATTCACTATATCTGGTCTTCCACAGTACACATAACATGAAAATGCAATCGTTTTATTATAATCTGCTAAATACCTTTTCTCATGAGCAGTATATAGCAATCTTGTGACTTCTATGAGTGCCTGGCTAAAGCTTGTAGGATGAGTTTTCATTTTCCCATGATTGTCCTATCAGGCTGCAGGACCCATGACCCTCTGTCTGAACAGTGCTGATTGGCCCTGTGCTGATCACATGCACTCTCACAAGAAAGAAAACTCTCTAGCAATACACACCAAACTGAGCATGTGCAGCCTGACCCCAGTAACTCAGTTATGCTATCCGGACCTGTTTTGGAGTCAGTGGAAGAAGAGGAGGATCTGTGCATACAGGATCAAGCAGCCTTTTTATAGAATGCAGAAGATTAACCCCTTAGGTTCCACAGTGAGTATAACAAACATGCTTTACTGCATGTACTGAATTATTTTACTGTTGTAGGTTTAGTAACACTTTAAAGCGGTTCTCTTAAAGCCTTCACTGTGTATAGTAAAAGTGCAGAATTCCTCTGAAAAAGTATTGTTCCATGCCACCACACACTGTAACTTTAGTAGATGTTGCATTAGGAGGGGTATGCTGAGCCTGCACCCACTTCACCAGTCTAGCATACCTCTGTTAGCTCATTCCCAGTAATCAGGGCTGGCTCTACCACTAGGCGGAGTAGGCGGCCGCCTAGGGTGCTTGGCCACTGTTGATCTGTCACTGGCTGCTCTGCGTTGATTCATGTAAAAACTAACACTGTCTGACTGAGATAATGAGATTGTATTATCACATAACATTTGCAAATGTATATAGAAATAGTGACTGATCTGCCAATTGCCCCCCCCCCCCCCGTGAGGCTGTATTTGATGGGCACAGGTGAAGCTATATTTGATGGGCACAGGTGAGGCTGTGTTGATTGGCACTGGTGAGGCTGCATTTGGTTGGTGCTGATCAGGCTGCATTTGATTGGTGCTGATAAGGCTGGGCAGGGAAAAAGGGGTGGGGTCAGGGGTGGAGCAAAGGGGGGCAGCAAAATGAGGTTTCGCCTAGGGTGTCAAAAATCCTTGCACCAGCCCTGCCAGTAATACAATAGGGCCCTGCTGTGCACCCCATGCGTGCACTTGTTAAACTCTTCACGTCCATACCTCGTGACCAGACCATGGATTTTCCTAACATAGGTTCAGCTCTGGTTGCTTTTGGAAACCTACCACTAGGGTGTGAGTCAGACTTCCGCCCCCTCGCTACCAGAGGAGGTCCCCTTTATGTGGTACCATGCCTAATGAGTGGTTGCTTTGTGTCTTGAACTTGTGCTTGGTTACTGTTACCAAGTTCACTCCTCTTCCTTGTCTTGCCATTGTGCTTTTCAGTTCCACATTCTTTTGATACGTCAAAACCCACATGCACCCAATAGCTTCAGACCAGGCTCAGAACAGTTGATGCAACTTTACTGAAGCAATTCCAACATTACAGTTCAATATGAAAAAGCATAAGACATACCTCTGCAAGGTGGTAGTCCATTCTGGTGTTCTCCATGACTTGGATGATCTCCAGAACCCTGTTGCCTCCAACAGACTGCAATACAAAAAATAGTCACTGCCCCTACCTATAACTGGCCTTAACAGCAAGGAGCATTGGAAGGGTAAACGCATGTCAAATAAAACCAAAGAATTTCCAAGCTCAACTTACTGACCAGCCTGTGACCAACTGAATTGACCTAACAGTATACGTTAAAAACAGTTTTTTTCTTGCACACATTTGCAAATACATGCATAAGCTGCAGGCTCTGGCAAGGCACCCTGTTACCTGCAGTTCCTACCTCTGACTTTTAAGAGTCTCCACAGTGGGATCACATGCATTCTTATGGATAGATGGAGGATGCAGCTCACGCATGTATTTGCAAATGTGTGCAACTAAACCCCTGTTTTTTAAAGCATACTATTAGACAGGTCAATTTAGTTGGCCACAGGCTGGTCGGTAAGTTGAGCTTGGAAATTCTTTGGTTTTATCCAACAGACTGCAAGGCGCAGCAGTCCCAAGATCGTGAGTCAAGAGCCGGCCAGCGAGCCCTGGACCTCAGCATTCTCCCTTTTTATACCACAGATGGGCTGGCTGGGACCAAAAAGCCCAGGAACTGAGCACACATAACTTAACCTTTTCCCCCAGCCTGGGCAGTAAGGCAGACATATTACAACCTGCCTACAGTAGGACTTAGAAAATTGCTGTTTACCAATGATCTCTCTTAAACCAGACAATTGAGGCTATTTTGAAAAAAAAATTCCAAAATTGCAGGATTCAGATGTGTGTAGCTAAAACTCCAAAAGGCTATCTAAAAAGTATTCTCAACAAACATTGCTGCTTATTAACCCTGGATCCAACAACAGGCCAATTCGTATCTGCAAAACCTTCCATCACCTACAGACAGACCTCCTCACTCTCAGATAAATTAGTTCATAGCGAATTTAATGGTGATGTACGAAAAGACCCTTGCAAATTGTTGGGCACCTACCATTGTGGTGGTTGCCCACAATGCCAACACATCCACGCAGCCCCCTCCCCCGATTCCCAAATGGGAGACCCTTTTATCCTAAACATTCGTCAACTGCAAAACTACACATGTGGTTTACCTACTACTTTTCAGTTGCTGATGTTACTATGTGGGAAAAGCCATACAACGATTTGGACAATGTATCCACCAGCATGTACTCAGCATGCGTAAAAAAGACACCAAGCTACCGTTGGGATGTCACACAACACTGGTACATTCTGGCGCATTTCCCCAGTACGCTTCTTGGCACTTGACAGGGTCCACCTCAGCACCCGTGGGGGCAATTTTAATAAGGTTCTCTTTCAGCATGAACTACGCTGGATATTTGACCTGGAAGCTTCAAAACCACCAGAGTTAAATGAGGCCTTCATCTTCAAACCCTTTCTGGAAGGTTTCTCATCAGGAACATGTGAGAGGGACCACCACAGTTTCAGTTTATTATATTCCATTTAGACAATCTGGATTTTCTGTTGGTTTTTGCCTCTGTCTCTGTTCTATGCATTGTTGTTCATCTAATGCATTATCTGATTTATTTACTATGTTTTTAGACCGGGTACTACAATACATGTACGTTTTTCTCTACTTATGTATATTTCCACCATTATAATGTATGATTGAGTCCTCCTCACTATGTACAAGCGATCTTCCTGTTTGTGAAACATATGGCATTCATGGGCTTGTGCAGGGGATGTGCCAGGTGTGCCAGGGCACACCCTAATCACTATGTGTGGTGCCGATCCACCCCTACTCCCTCTCAACCCCCCCTGCTGCTGCGGGGGATGCTTCAGAATGGAAAGTGGTGGAAGGGGTCAGTATAAATTTGTGCTCATAAGTTTACATACCCTGACAGAATTTATGATTTCTGGGCCATTTTTCAGAGAATATGAATGATAACACAAAAACATTTCTTTCACTCAAGGTTAGTGTTTGGCTGAAGCCATTTATTATCAATCAATTGTGTTTACTCTTTTTAAATCATAATGACAACAGAAACTACTCAAATGACCCTGATCAAAAATTTACATACCCTGGTGATTTTGGCCTGATAACATGCACACAAGTTGACACAAAGGGGTTTTAATGGCTATTAAAGGTCATCCTCACCTGTGATCTCTTTGCTTGTAATTAGTGTGTGTGTATAAAAGGTCAATGAGTTTCTGGACTCCTGACAGACCCTTGCATCTTTCATCCAGTGCTGCACTGACATTTCTGGATTCTGAGTCATGGGGAAAGCAAAAGAATTGTCAAAGGATCTGCGGGAAAAGGTAGTTGAACTGTATAAAACAGGAAAGGGATATAAAAAGATATCCAAGGAATTGAAAATGCCAATCAGCAGTGTTCAAACTCTAATCAAGAAGTGGAAAATTAGGGGTTCTGTTGAAACCAAACCATGGTCAGGTAGGTCAACTAAAATTTCAGCCGCAACTGCTAGTAAAATTGTTTGGGATGCAAAGAAAAAAACACAAATAACTTCAGGACTCTCTGAAAACATGTGATGTGGCTGTTTCAAGATGCACAATAAGGAGGCAGTTGAAGAAAGATGGGCTGTATGGTTGAGTCGCCAGAAGAAAGCCATTACTATGCAAATGTCACAAAGTATCCCGCTTACAAAATGCCAATCAGCACAGAGACAAGCCTCAAACCTTCTGGCACAAAGTCATTTGGAGTAATGAGACCAAAATTGAGCTTTTTGGCCACAACCATAAACTCTACATTTGGAGAGGAGTCAACAAGGCCTGTGAAACAAGGAGGTGGATCGCTGATGTTTTGGGGATCTGTGAGCTACAAAGGCACAGGGAATTTGGTCAAAATTGATGGCGAGATGAATGCAGTGTCTTATCAAAAAATACTGGAGGAACATTTGCATTCATCAGCCAGGAATCTGCGCATGGGACGTACTTGGACATTCAACATGACAATGGTCCAAAACACAAGGCCAAGTCGACCTTTCATTGGCTACAGCAGAATAAAGTGAAGGTTCTGGAGTGACCATCTTAGTCTCCTGACCTCAATATCATTGAGCCACTCTGGAAAGATCTCCAACATGCAGTTCATGCAAGACAGCCCAAGAATTTCCAGGAACTGGAGGCTTTTTGCCAAGAGGAATGGGCAGCTTTACCATCTGAGAAGATAAAGAGTCTCATTCACAAATGCTACAAAATACTTCAAGTTGTCATTGATGTCAAAGGGGGCAATACACAGTATTAAGAACTGGGGTAAACTTTTGCTCAGGGCCATTTGGGTAGTTTCTGTTGTCATTATGATTTAAAAGGGGTAAACATGATTGATAATAAATGTCTTCAGCCAAACACTAACCATGAATGAAAGAAATGTTTTTGTGCTCACATTCATAGTCTCTAAAAAGTGGCCAAGAAATCATAAATTCTACCAGGGTATGTAAACTTATGAGCACAACTGTATATGTCATTTACTAGTGCCTTTCTTTTTCTAAATGAACACACTCACTCACTGTGTTCATTTATAACTGAAGCACAGTAAACTGTATTTGCTATGCTTCGATCTGTGAATGAACGGGAAGCCATTCAGCACAGAGCACTTCCCATTCATTCACTGTCCAGTGTAGCTGAGGCTGCAGAGAAAGCCATGTGTGTTTGAGCTTTGGGGTGCACACCCTAATGCAATAGGCTGTGCATACCTATGATGGCATTATTGTATACTTCACTGCAATGTTTATTAACTTATTGATTTTTTTGTTTGATTTTTGTTTGCAATAGCTGATACTCATTATTAATACTTGATTTTTCTACTGCTATGCCTGTATAAGAATATATTTTCTTGTTAGGCAAATATGGTGTGTTCCTTGCGTTTTGGTGATGTCAAATTCTTCCCCTTTTTCCATTACAGACTTGTATCCCCATCCTCCACCCCCATATATTGCCCAACACACATAGGCTCCCTTGGCACGATTTGGGGGAGCCTACACTGCTAGTGACACATGGAGGAGAGCGTTTCTTTCATCTACACAGACAGGCGTCTCCGTTTTCATAGAGACGCGCTATCCTCCTCTCTGATCAGTGTCAGCTGCTCTGTCACGCCCTGCGTCGGTGGCTTCCCTCTCCCACTATACTCCATCATCCAGCCTTGCTGCCTGGAATGTACCATGTGGGGGAGATAGCCGGGGTGATCTTGTGCACATGCCGATATGGAGAAACAAACCCATTTCTCCACAGCTATATGGCGTGATGCCCTTTACATATGGAATTTATGTCTACACTCTCCCTGCCCAAAAACATCCTGTTTATTCCCTTTACCACACCCTCCACTTCCTATCCTCCCCCAGCTCTGTTTCTTACCCTTTCCCCTCTCCCCCTTTCCTTTATTTTCTCTTGTTACAGTCCAATCCACCTTGATTTAGCTCAACACATAAATACTCTCTCTCTCTGTATACTTTACTGTTATACTTACTTTACCTTTTTTAGATCTGAACTATACCTATCTTTACTACTTTTTTCTTTATCTATTACATACTAATTATCATTATTTATTTATTTCTATTTTTATTTTTATAATTCTTTTTATTTATTTTTGGTTCTTTTTTTTAAGTTTCCAAACAATTTTATTTCATTTTTATTCATTATTTAATGCATTCCAATATATTTAATCTATTTTATTTTTCTATTTCATATTTTTATCTTTGTCTTTATTTACTTTTACTAATATTTTTATATATTTTTTTCTTCTTTTCCCAATTTATCTGTAATTCACTACTTCTTAATTTTTTACTGTTGGGTAGTGTTGAGCGAACCCGGACTGTAACGTTCGGGTCCGTACCGAACTTTGGGGTGTCCGGGACCCAGACCCAAACACGGACGTTTCAAAAAACGTTTGGGTTCTGGGTTCTGGTAGTTGATCACGCATGTTGAATAGCTACTAATGGCATGGCTGTGATTGGCCAGTGCATCATGTGACCCAGCCTCTATATGAGGCTGGAATCACAGTGCTGCATGTCACATGCTCTTGGGTTAGTGTAGGGAGAGGAAGCTGCTGGCGTTTTTGTGAGGGACAAATTGCAGACATTTTAACATCTGATTGTGCATCCTGAGATTACTACTACTGTTGCTCTGAGGGACAGATTGCAGAAATTTCAGATTTCACATACTGCTGCTTTGAGTGACAGATTGCAGATCAAACCCTTCATAACACAACAATCGTTACGATCATACACAACGATCAGATTGTGGGATCATACACAATGATCAGATTGTGGGAGTAATTTGAGATTTCACATACTGCTGCTTTGAGCGATCTGACTGCACTAGGTAGAGGCTTCTGCTTAGAGGGACAGATTATTGTTCA
The DNA here is from genome assembly GCA_018402905.1 of Glandirana rugosa. Classification (NCBI taxonomy): domain Eukaryota; kingdom Metazoa; phylum Chordata; class Amphibia; order Anura; family Ranidae; genus Glandirana; species Glandirana rugosa. The sequence continues at coordinate 2,645,456 of BLSH010112741.1, forward strand.
AAAATCATCTCCTAGTTCTAAAGGGAGAGGTTTTAGCTGCAGCTGTAAGTGGCACATTATTGTTCAAAAATCATCTCCTAGTTTATTTGATTTTAATTTATTTTCCCTATCCCCATTTTTTTGTAGGGCACTTGCCCTACCCTTACCCCATTTTACTTCCTTTTGCAGCCCTCTAGCACTTGCCAGGACTTTGTTACAGCCATTTTGTGCCTAAAAGTTCGGGTCCCCATTGACTTCAATGGGGTTCGGGGTCCGGGATAACGTTCGGGCAACGTTCGGTGCCGAACACGGACTTTTTTCCAAAGTTCGTTCAGACCCGCAGAACCCGAACGTCCAGGTGTTCGCTCAACTCTGCTGTTGGGCAGGATTCATCAACCAATTATTCTTATGTTACTTGATGTGGTCCCAGCAATATCCCTGCTTGAGTGAAACTTTGGGTGAATGCACTGGCCCTTGCCTGGTCTGGGTGATCTTACCTCTACTGCAAAAGGACATGCCATACTCTATGTTTGTATTCTCACTATGCCTACTGTGACATGATGTAAGTCCCATAGAAGTATCTGCCTGTTCTTTGATTCTCTGATTTAGGGTTATACTAATATTGGTTACTTATCAATCATTATTATATTTCAAGATATATTGCACCTTGAAAAAACTCCTCCCACCGATGAAGAAAATAATTAAAAATTCCAAAACGTGTTGGGTATCAGACTGCTGTGAATCCACCCTACTATGTGGCCCCAACACTATTTGGTCCACTTTGGTGTTCCAGCATCTCCATTAGTTTTCGGTGCTTGCTATATGTACAATGTATCACTGTGGCATTTTTTATACATGTTCCTATGTTATAAGAACATTTTATACTTTGTTTTTTAATAACGTTTGATATATTTTATCTCATATACTCTTTTTACTACTCATTATCACCTTTCCCATCCATCTGTCTTGAAAGTCCCCCTGGGGTCCTCTCTTTCTTTCTCGCTATCCAAAACAAAGCAGTTGTAGGTGAAATCAACAAGGCAGTTTATTTACAAGGTGAAAAACCAGCAAAACAAAAACAACAACAACAAAATAAATCCTAGGCCACTAACTGCACGATAGCTGTCTGTCAGCTAGGGGAGTGGGAGTGCTAAAGCAATAAAAACACATCTTTTCCCTTCAGTGCTCAGCCTGCTTATGCCTCTTTCAGACCTATTCAATCAAACATGTATGTGTGGTTCTCCTCATATCAATTTACCAAAGGAGGGATCATCCCCATAAAATATTTTAAAAAACATAGACCATAATCACTTTACATATGTCTCCAACAGTAAAACAGACTCATTTAAAAATATCATCAAATTTTATTGATACAATATTAAAAACATAGAAAATATATATACAATCATTAAAAGAGAAGTAGGTTATTCCAGATTATTCCCCTACTATACTTACCTAGATGAGTGCAGCATCGGTCCAAAAACAGGTCACAGGAGTGCAAAACGAATTGCACTCTTGTGACCCATAACAGAAGTATGGCCAAATGAGCTCAGGGCATACTTCACCTTTAATAATAGTAATAGGGTCAAAACAAATCAATTTTTACCTCTATGGAGCACAGAATATAGGAAACACAGAAAAAAACACAAAAATGCAAATATATCACCTCCCAGTCAAACCCTGAGCAGCCTCTGGGGGATTGTTGGAGCCAAATGAATAAAGAGAGAGATGTCCCAGGTGGGTATAGTGAAGATCTCCACCATATATAATATCAATAAGATATAAGTCCAAGAAAAGATGAGGAAGGAAAACTTGATATTTAAAAAGAACCAAAAAAAAGGAATTAATGTCATTCCAGATACTGTATATCAAATTTAAAAAATGGGGGCATTTACCTTTGCTATAACATTCAATGACAATTCAGAATGGAAGACTGTATGAGGGTTGAGCTGTTAAACTGCCCCAAGTCATATAAAAAATAGTGAATACGATGTTCAAGCTAGGAAGCCATAATCATATCATTAAGCAATGCTACTTTTAGGCAAAAATAGGAAGGAAAGAATAAAAACTAAGGAAAAAATAAAGAAAAGGACTATTTTGAATTCATAAAACGTATTGCAAAGGGGATTCTCGAGTAATACAGTCTCCATTTACCATAGCATGGGGAATGCCCAAATGCTGAATGAGGATCGCTCATTAAATAATAATAATTTGCCTCCACCCTGGAGACTATCCTGCCCGGGGAGGGGAGTAGATACCCCAAGGGTGTTGGCTGACTCCTCCTCGCTTGCCACCATGGTTTATCTCCATACATGGAGTACGCAATGGTGAGCATGAACTCACATGGTCACAACTGTGGCCAGAAACAGCAGCTGTGGAACCTGAAGTGATACAGCCATCATACCTCACATCCAGCAAAAACCGGAAGTGATGTGGCTGACTTGTGCCAACCCATCATCAGCCAGGGCATAAACAGGAAGAGTACTGCAGGATGCCCGACTCCCATGCACTCCAAAATGGAGTGCAAATGGGGTATAAAATCTAAATATGGCTTCAACCATCTAGGAATTGCAGATCTCAGTCAGAGGAGCCAAAGAAAAAAGAAGAAAAAAGAGAAATGAAAATAATAAGAAAAATGATAAATAATAAAAATATACTAAGTACATGAAAAAAATGAAAACCATAATTATATATATTACAAAAATATTCATATATGTGTTATTGTCCTATTCATCCTGTTATCCCGAGAGGTTAGCAATCCAATATCATCTATGTGTAAAGAAGAATATAAAAATGAACAATAACCTATAGCTTATAAATATAATGATAACTGAAAGTATATTATTTGTCAAGGTGGAATATTAGTTATCTGAGCTTCGATTATCCTTACGGAAAGGATCATAACTAATGTTGGTTGTTCCGGGTTGTGAGGTCGCCGTTGAATTGATGATCCATCTAGTTACCTCCTGCAGTATCTTATCGTCAAAATCTTCTCCTCACAGAGTGGGGTGTACTCCTCATTAGGGCCTGAAATCATAAAGTATCAATGTTACATTTATGATGCTTAGCGAATTTTTTTCAAAAATTGCGTTGGGTTTTGCCCACATAGAATTTCCTACACCCACATGTTAGAAGATACTCTATTCCAATTATATCACATTTGACAAAGTGTGTCAACTTCCAAGTATAGTTTATAAACTGACAATAAGAACACGTGCCACATTGAGCTAATGTGTGCTCAAAATCCATGTAATCCATGCATTTTGATTGTTATATTTAATAATGAGTCTTGTTTTTTTGCACTAGGGACGAGTCTTTCCCCCTGGAAGGAGATCCCGTGGATGTCTCCACAAAGTCAGCCTGTATTTTGAAGTTATCATCATTGGTACAATTACATCTCACTCTCAAAAATTGTCCTTTGGAAATGGACCTAATTAGATGAGGTGAATGATATTTAGATCAAGAAAATGAAGTATTTTTCGATGCCAAGATAGAGTAAAAGTAAGATTGAGTTAATTCATGTTCAGAGAATCAACAAATGAACATAATAAAGCACTAGATACTGTACAGAAAATGAAAATGTCATTGATATGTCTGTACTATAAAATAATATATGCAGACAATCAGACATTTCTTCAGATGAAAATAACCAATATTCTCACCCCCCAGATATGGGTTTGCATACACTGGGGCACATGTTGTCCACATTGTAAAGCCCTGCACCTGGAGGAAGAGGGATCCATAAAAGCAGAAAACCTTGTATGTCAAAATGAAAGTCAGTAACTCCAAAATAAAGTTTTTATAATCCAAAGCTAAAGTACTTCGTTCACATAGAAAGGATGCAATTGTTGTGATGCCTTTGGCATGTGGAATAGACAAATATAATGCCTTCACATCAATAGACACCATAATTGTTTCTTCCAGGACGTACAGTATCTCACAAAAGTGAGTACACCCTTCACATTTTTGTAAATATTTTATTATATCTTTTCATGTGACAACACTGAAGAAATTACACTTTGCTACAATGTAAATAATGAGTGTACAGCATGTATAACAGTGTTTATTTGCTGCCCCCTCAAAATAACTCAACACACAGCTATTAATGTCTAAACCACTGGCAACACATTGGTGAGTACACTTACACCTAAGTGAAAATGTCCAAATTGGGCCAAAGTGTCAATATTTTGTGTGGTCACTATTATTTTCCAGCACTGCCTTAACCCTCATGAGCATGGAGTTCACCAAAGCTTCACAGGTTGCCACTGGAGTCCTCTTCCACTCCTCCAAGATAACATCACTGAGCTGGTGGATGTTAGAGACATTGCGTTCCTCCACCTTCCATTTGAGGATGCCCTAAAGATGCTTAATAGGGTTTAGGTCTGGAGACATGCTTGGCCAGTCCATCACCTTTACCCTCAGCTTCTTTAGCAAGGCAGTGGTCATCTTGGAGGTATGTTTAGGGTCTTTATCATGTTGGAATACTGCCTTGTGGCCCAGTCTAAGAAGGAAGGGGATCATGCTCTGCTTCACTTTGTCACAGTACATGTTGGCATTCATGGTTCCCTCCATGGACCATAACTCCCCAGTGCCGGCAGCACTCATGCAGCCCCAGACCATGACATTCCCACCACCCTGCTTGACTGTAGGCAAGACACACTTGTCTTTGTACTCTTCACCTGGTTGCCACCCCACACGCTTGACACCATCTGAACCAAATAAGTTTATCTTGGTCTCATCAGACCACAGGACATGGCTCCAGTAATCCATGTCCTTAGTCTGCGTGTCTTCAACAAACTGTTTGGCCTTTTTTTGTGCATCATATTTAGAACAGGCTTCCTTCTGGGACGACAGCCATGCAGACCAATTTGATGCAGTGTGCGGTGTATGGTCTGAGCACTGACAGGCTGACCCCCCCCACCCCTTCAACCTCTGCAGCAATGCTGGCAGCACTCATATGTCTATTTTCCAAAGACCAACCTCTGCATATGATGCTGAGCACGTGCACTCAACTTCTTTGGTCGACCATGGCGAGGCCTGTTCTGTCTTGTTAAACCGTTGTATGGTCTTGGCCACAATGCTGCAACTCAGTTTCAGGGTCTTGGCAATCTTCTTATAGCTTAGGCCATCTTTATGTAGGGCAACAATTTTTTTTCCAGATCCTCAGAGAGTTCTTTGCCATGAGGTACCATGTTGAACTTCCAGTGACCAGGGCTTCCCATTCACACCTGAGACCTTATAACACTAATGAGTCACATGACACCAGGGAGGGAAAATGGCTGATTGGGCCCAATTTGGATATTTTCACTTAGGGTGTGCTCACTTTTGTTGCCAGAGGTTTAGACATTAATGGCTGTGTGTTGAGTAATTTTGAGGGGAAAGCAAATTTACACTGTTATACAAGCTGTACACTCACTACTTTACATTGTAGCAAAATGTCATTTCTTCAGTGTTGTCACATGAAAAGATATAATAAAATATTTACAAAAATGTGAGGGGTGTACTCACTTTTGTGAGATACTGTACATATTATCTAATATAGTCAATAAATGTATGGTGTCCTTAAGATGATGGGAGAAATCGCAGGTCATTCACAACTCGGCTTGCCCTATGTGTCAAGGAGCCCATCCCTGACACAATAGGTCTACTCAGGGGGTCCTGCAATGATTTATGAGTTGTAGGTAGGATATAGAAGGTGAGCATAATTGGATGCGCAGCTTTGAGGAATTATCTAGTCTGTTTAGAAATATCTAGAATTCTAGCAATAATTTGTAAAAATTGTCTCTGAAAATTCATAATTTGTGTCAATGAAATCCTATGATGTAGGATTCTATTGCGCAGAGAGACATATGCTTCAACTGTCATGATGACCATGTTTCCCCCTTTGTCTGAAGATTTTAATGATAATGTCTTTCCTATCTTTAATGTTCTGAGTGTTTGGTGTTGTTCAAGGGTTAAATTAGAATTTCTTGATCTAATAGTATTAGACTGAATATCATAGACACCTGTTCTAAGAATAATTTCAGATTAGAGTTGGAGATGGATGAACATTTATATGATTTGCTTTTGTGTTCCTGCCAGCACACCTCTGCATTATCTTTATTTAATGCGTAGCCCATATCTGATAGATTGTTCCAAACACCCTTTCATCTTCAAGTTGACTTAAAATTTTATTGGCTTTGTAATCATCACGGCAAAGGCTAAACTGTCTTTCAATTGGGCCACTAATGGAACCTACAACAATACGCGCCCCTTGTGTTTGCCAAAAGGCCTTCAGACTCTCAGACTGGCCTTCAGACAATCTACAGGCAAACAAATTGAGGTCTTTAATATCCTCAAATTGATTGATATTTTGAGAAGGGCAAAAATTCAATTTTAGATGCAAGATATTAAGCTCTCCTGTTGTAGACGAAAATGGTGTAAAATTAATGATGTTAATGTCCAAATGTATTGGAAGTGGTTGTAAACCTAAAAAAAAGTTGCACTTGCTATTTAAATTAGTTCAATGTGATCTGCTATATGTATTAATATTATACAGTATTTATGCAAGCCAAATTTCTAATTTACCTGGTTGATCCTGCCTGAACTGCTCCTCCTACAAGTAAACTGACCACGCTAGCATGGCAGCCAATCCATGCTACTGTGGTCAGTTTACACGTTGCTGTCGTCCCATTCTATGCAAGATTACAGCATGCCTGTATCTTCAGTAGTCAGTGCATACATGACGTTATGCCACAGAGACTGATTGTGTTTCATTGCCATGGAAACACATGAGCTTAGGGGCAACCTAATTTCCTATAATTGTCACCCTGGGAGAGAAAGTGTATTAGGAATATGGCATATCACTCCCTCCCGATGTATTCAAAACATACAGTAGAGGGGAGGTATTTCCTCATTCACAGAAATGAACTGGGCATGTCTGATAACACTGCTTGAAACAGCACTGCATAATGCACAAGAACCTAAAAGAAGCAGATACGTGAAATTGTTACAGATTACTGATAAATAAGTGTACTTGTGCACCATAGCAATGCCTGGATATAAATGGAAGTACTAAACATGTAGAATTCATTAAAATATAATATACTTTTGCATCAGCAAGTTGAATATGTCAGAGGATAAAAAATGTCAAATTTAATTTGGTTTAGCTCCAGGTTGTAACACTATAAAATGATTAAGACCAAGGTTGGTGTCACATACCTGGTGAGTAGAACCTGGCATATGCAGAGGAAGGCCTCTTACACCCCTGACTTGGGGCCCCTGGTAGAGTATACAGGTGGTGCAGGAGTGCAGAGTCGCACAAGTGCCGCTAGACATGCTTGCTGCTGGTAAAAAAAGCCAGATGGCAGCGGTACTTTAGCCATAGAGCAGGTCCCAGTGGCAGATGGACAGGTGCTATGGCAGGAACATAAGCAGAGTCAGACAAGCCGGGTCATACACAGAATGATTAGATCAAGTACAGATGTGGAGGCAGGAGAATGGTCAAAGAACAAGCCGGGGTCGATGCAGGTAGATAACAGGAACAGTCAGGAACAAGCCGAGTCAGTATTTCAAAAGCAGATGCAGATAACAGGGAACAAGACAAACATGGCTACATGGCAACTATGTTGGATGTCAGATGTGTAACCTGGTGGTGCGGGCAAATAGAGGTGCAGTATGCAGCACGCAAGCATCCGTCTTTTGACATTTTATTGATTAACCACTTCCCAACCGCTCTATAGACATCTGTATGTGGTCAGGCTGTGTAAAAGTGTCACACATGTGGTATTGCCATACTCGGGAGAAGTAGCAGAATATATTTTGGGGTTTCATTTTTGCTAGGTACATGTTGTGTGTTAGAAATATTGTATAAATGGACAACTTTGTGTAAAAAAAAATGCATTTTCATTTTCTTTCCACATTTTCCAAAAACTTGTAGAAAAAATGACATGTTCAAAAGACTCATTATGCCTCCTAGAATATACGTTGGGGTGTTTACTTTCAAAAAGGGGGTCATTTTTTGGGCGTTTCCATTGTCCTGGTGCTCCCAAGGGCAGGAACAGGCTGGTACTTTAGCCATGGAGCAGGTCCCAGTGGCAGATGGACAGGTGCTATGGCAGGAACATAAGCAGAGTCAGACAAGCCGGGTCATACACAGAATGATTAGATCAAGTACAGATGTGGAGGCAGGAGAATGGTCAAAGAACAAGCCGGGGTCGATGCAGGTAGATAACAGGAACAGTCAGGAACAAGCCGAGTCAGTATTTCAAAAGCAGATGCAGATAACAGGGAACAAGACAAACATGGCTACATGGCAACTATGTTGGATGTCAGATGTGTAACCTGGTGGTGCGGGCAAATAGAGGTGCAGTATGCAGCACGCAAGCATCCGTCTTTTGACATTTTATTGATTAACCACTTCCCAACCGCTCTATAGACATCTGTATGTGGTCAGGCTGTGTAAAAGTGTCACACATGTGGTATTGCCATACTCGGGAGAAGTAGCAGAATATATTTTGGGGTTTCATTTTTGCTAGGTACATGTTGTGTGTTAGAAATATTGTATAAATGGACAACTTTGTGTAAAAAAAAATGCATTTTCATTTTCTTTCCACATTTTCCAAAAACTTGTAGAAAAAATGACATGTTCAAAAGACTCATTATGCCTCCTAGAATATACGTTGGGGTGTTTACTTTCCAAAATGGGGTCATTTTTTGGGCGTTTCCATTGTCCTGGTGCTCCCAAGGGCAGGAACAGGCTGGTACTTTAGCCATGGAGCAGGTCCCAGTGGCAGATGGACAGGTGCTATGGCAGGAACATAAGCAGAGTCAGACAAGCCGGGTCATACACAGAATGATTAGATCAAGTACAGATGTGGAGGCAGGAGAATGGTCAAAGAACAAGCCGGGGTCGATGCAGGTAGATAACAGGAACAGTCAGGAACAAGCCGAGTCAGTATTTCAAAAGCAGATGCAGATAACAGGGAACAAGACAAACATGGCTACATGGCAACTATGTTGGATGTCAGATGTGTAACCTGGTGGTGCGGACAAATAGAGGTGCAGTATGCAGCACGCAAGCATCCGTCTTTTGACATTTTATTGATTAACCCCTTCCCAACCACCCTATAGACAAAAGACGTCCACAGGGCGGTTGCATTATTCAGGGAGGACGTCTATGCCCCCAGGGGACCCGGCACATCACGGATCGCGGTGAATGGCCGCTATGAGCGGCCCTTCACCAAGTGATCGCGCCGTCCAATGACGGTGCAATCACATATCAACAAGCCGGCGGAAGCGCCGGCTTTTCTCTCTCCTCTCCGCACTGATCGGTGCATTGTGAGAGGAGAGAGGGGGGAGGAAAGACGTGCTGCAGTGCTGTGGGCGATGTGTAATGCCCACAGCACTGCTCAGCCACCCATCCATCCATCCTCACACAGCCATGCTCACCCATCCATCCATCCATCCATGCTCACCCATCCATCTACCACCCACCCAGCCATCCTCACCCCATCCATCCACACCCATCCATTCTCAGTCCATCCATGCTCAGCCACCCATCCATCCATCCTCACACAGCCATGCTCACCCATCCATCCATCCATGCTCACCCATCTATCCATGCTCACCCATCTATCCATCCATCCATGCTCACCCACCCAGCTGTACTCAACTAGCCATCCATCCATGCTCACCCACCCAGCAGTGCTCACCCAGCCATCCATCCATCCATGCTCACCTACCCAGCCCTGCTCACCATCCATCCATCCATGCTCACCCACCCAGCCGTGCTCACCTAGCCATCCATCCATGCTCACCCACCCAGCCCTGCTCACCCAGCCATCCATCCATGCTCACTCAGCCGTGCTCACCCAGCCATCCATCCATGCTCACCCATCCATCCATCCATGCTCACCCACCCAGCCGTGCTCACCCAGCCACCCATCCATGCTCACTCACCCAGCCGTGCTCACCCAGCCATCCATCCATGCTCACCATCCATCATCCATGCTCATCCACCCAGCCGTGCTCACCCAGCCATCCATCCATGCTCACCCACCCAGCCATGCTCACCATCCATCCATCCATGCTCACCCACCCAGCCTGGCTCACCCAGCCACCCATCCATGCTCACCCTCCCAGCCATGCTCACCATCCATCCATCCATGCTCACCCACCCAGCCATGCTCACCCATCCATCCATCCATGCTCACCCACCCAGCCGTGCTCGCCCAGCCATCCATCCATGCTCACCCACCCAGCCATGGTCACCCAGCCATCCATCCTCACCTAGCCATCCATCCATCCATGTTCACCCAGCCATCCATCCATGCTCACCCACCCAGCCATGCTAACCCATCCATCCGTGCTCACCCATCCGTGCTCAGTCATCCCCATCCGTGCTCAGTCATCCCCATCTGTGGCTCATCCATCCCCATCCATGGCTCATCCATCCCCATCCATGGCTCATCCATCCCCCATCCATGGCTCATTTGTGCTTCATTCATGCTCATCCATACCACATCAGTTCTCATCCGTGACACATCCATGCCACTACAGTGCCCATCTGTGCCACTACAGTGCCCATCTGTGCCACTACAGTGCCCATCTGTGCCACCACAGTGCCCATTTGTGCCACCACAGTGCCCATTTGTGCCACCACAGTGCCCATTCGTGCCACTACAGTGCCCACCCGTGCCACTACACTGCCCATCTGTGCCACTACAGTGCCTATCCATCTCACCACAGTGCCTCACAATAGTGTAAAAGGCAGTCAAATTAGATTTGAAATGTATGCCCCTAGAACACCTGACGGTGCTCCCTGCATGTTGGGCCTCTGTATGTGGTCAGGCTGTGTAAAAGTGTCACACATGTGGTATCGCCATACTCGGGAGAAGTAGCAGAATATATTTTGGGGTGTCATTTTTGCTAGGTACATGTTGTGTGTTAGAAATATTGTATAAATGGACAACTTTTTGTAAAAAAAAAATGCATTTTCATTTTCTTTCCACATTTTCCAAAAACTTGTAGAAAAAATGACATGTTCAAAAGACTCATTATGCCTCCTAGAATATACGTTGGGGTGTTTACTTTCCAAAATGGGGTCATTTTTGGGGCGTTTCCATTGTCCTGGTGCTCCAGGAGCTTCAAAAGTGCAAGAAGTAGTCAAGAAATTATATGTGTAATTTATGCTCCTAGATCGCCTGATGGCGCTCCCTACATGTTGGGCTTCTGTATGTGGCCAGACTGCGTAAAAGTGTCACTAATTAGTTTTTTTTTTTACCAAAGATATGTAGCAGTATAAATTTTGGCCAAAATGTATGAAGAAAAATTACTAATTTGCAAAATGTTACAACAGAAACAAAGAAAAAAATATTTTTTTTACAAAATTTTCGGTCTTTTTTTAATTATAGCGCAAAAACTAAAAAAACCCAACGGTGATTAAATACCACCAAAAGAAAGCTATATTTGTGTGAAAAAAAAGGATGCAAATTTCATATGGGTACAATGTTGCATGACTGAGTAATTGTCATTCAAAATATGAGAGCACTGAAAGCTGAAAATTGGTCTGGTTAGGAAGGGGGTTTAAGTGCCCAGTGGTCAAGTGGTTAAAGGCATGGAATTTTCATATTGAATGTAAGAGCATTACTTTTAAAATAAACAGTTACCCTAGAGGTTTTTACGCTATGGGAGGTTCACTTTGATTTTTGTACCTACATGTGGAGAGTATTACAATGATTGCAGTCCGGAGAGTTTTGGATGGAATCCAAAATGGTTATAGTCTGCTGAAGCAAGACTGATTAGAGATGTGTTTATATACTACTTATTATTTAGTACTATTATTTGGTGAGCCTTATTCCTAAAGAGTGTGGCAGTGGCACTTTTGCACATTGGTGGAGGACCCATGGGGGTTTATTTATTAAAGCGCTCAGTGGAGTAAATTTACTCCTGAGAGCTATTTAGCTCCCAAAAATGGCAAATTGAGCTAAATAGAGCTAAATTCACAATAGCTCTGGAGTAGATTTACTGCTGTCCATGTCACAAAAATATTTCCCCAAACTCACACAGGTGTCTTTACAAACCACAAACAATACCATTGCTTACGGAAATTTAAAATTAGTGCCATTTTTTTTATATTTTATTCTTTCCAAATGATTCTAATTTGAGCCCCAAAAATGTGATATGTGTACCAACATCAGAAATAAAAATGTCATTACCAAAAATCTGAGGATAAAAACTACTATTTTGCGCTTACGCAGCAAGAACCACCAAAAATCACAGATTACATTTAGAAGATTAACTCTTGAGTAATGTAAGTCCTATATATTCCTAGACATGCAGTATCTGTGTATTTATGTGTAGGAGGCCTTGACGTCTAGTAGTAGTCTAGTGGTGTAAAAGGTAGCAATTCTGTCTACCATTGCAGACGTCCTGCGTTCAATTCCCAAGCATGTCACTTCATGTAGAGATGTTGTTTGTCCTCTCTATGTTGTTATGTTGTGCCTTACCTAAATCATGTCTAAATGTAGTATTTATGTGTAGGAGAGTTCCACCACCATTGCAAATCTTGCCAGATATACTACTTATACTAGCTAGGCAATGGGGATGCCTGCCTTTACATGCACATGAACTTTAATGGCATCCCAGTCTTAGTCCGTAGGGTTCAATATTTTGTTGGCCCACCCTTTGCAACTATAACAGCTTCAACTCTTCTGGGTAGGCTATCCATAAGGTTTAGGATGTTTGTCTATGGGAGTATTTGGCCATTCTCCCAGAAGTGCATTTGTGAAGTCAGGCATTGATGTTGGAAGAGAAGGCCTGGCCCACAATCTCCACTCTAATTCAGCCAAAAGGTGTCCTATCTGGTTGAGGTCAGGACTCAGTGCAGGCCAGTCAAGTTCCTTCACACCAAACTCACTCATCCATGTCTTTATGGATCTTGCTTTGTGCACCGGTCCAAATCATTTGGTGGAGGGGGATTATGGTGTGGGGTTGTTTTTCAGGGGCTGGGCTTAACCCCTTAGTTCTAGTGAAGGGAACTCTTAAGGCATCAGCAAGACATTTTGGGCAATTTCATGCTCCCAACTTTGTGGGAACAGTTTGGGGGTGGCCCCTTCCTGTTCCAACATGACTGCGCACCAGTGCACAAATCAAAGTCCATAAAGACATGGATGAGGGAGGTTGGTATGGAGGAACTTGACAGGCCTGCACAGAGTCCTGACCTCAATCCGATTGAACACCTTTTGGCTGAAATGAGAGCAGAGACTGCGAGCCAGGCCTTCACATCCAACATCAGTGCCTGACCTCACACATGCACTTCTGAAAGAATGGACAAACATTCCCATAGACACATTCCTAAACCTTATGGACAGCCTTCCCAGAAGATTTGAAGCTGTTATAGCTGCAAATGGTGGCCCAACTCTATAATGAACCCTGGGCTGCCATTATAGTTCATGTGTGTGTAAAGGCACATCAATACTTAGGACAATCTATTGTATATTACTTGTGATACTGAGCAAGGCTATGGACTCACAGGGCAGGGCTGGTTCACACCACAGTGATGGACAAGGCATGTGCTCACTGCTCACTAGCTAAGTGGCGAGCAAATCCACCTGACACTGATATGCTAATGCTTTTGTTGAAGTTTACAATAAACGCCTGGTTGGGTTTCTCACCACAATTCAAAGACAAGCTAGCATTTTATTTCTCTAGTCTGTAATGTAAGCAAGTTATTTTGGAATTTTAAATTGGAAGCTCATTGCAGCCAGGGACTTGGACATTTCAAATTGTAGGGTTTACACTGCACAGGTACATCTGGTTAGAAAACTGTTGCTTGAATCAGTGTTTCTCAACTTCAGTCCTCAAGGCATCCCAACAGGTCATGCTTTCAGGATTTCCCTCAGATGAAACAGCTGCGGTAATCTGGTGAAACAGATTAAATCACTTGTGCAAAATAATAGCCTGAAAACATGACCTGTTGGGGGTATTTGAGGACAGGGTTTATAACCACTGACTTAAGCCTAATACACACGGTTTGATGGTCATACGACCGAACGGACGAAATCGTATGTTGGATAATGTAACTTGCATACTGACATGCACTACACGATCGTACCACCAAGCCGAACGTAGTGACGTGTTATGAACATATAAAGAGAAAGTTCAGATGCATGTAATTAGTGTCCGGCCGTTCCTGACTTCTGAGCCTGCGTATTTTGCACAGTACAACTTGTTGGACCTACTTCTCTGTACACACGATACAACGGCCGTACGACAGCTTGTTGGTACTGCCAACGTTTTCTAGTTTGCTCATACAACTCCTGTTGTACAACCGTCGTACGTCGGCTGTCCTAATCGCGCATACTAATGGTCAGATTAGCATACAACGGTCGTTCGTATGTATACCTGTACCTGTTGTATACGATCGTCGAACCGTATGTACGAGGCTTTAGAATTTTGTCCTGGAGTTATACTGATCTGATGAACATAGCCAAGGGTTAACACAGCAAATAGTATTGGTATGGCAGACTCTCAGGTGAAATAAATTAGAAAAGACAGATTGAAAGATACTGGTGGGTGTGTACTTCTATTGGGTGTGTGTCAGTGCTAGCTTATATAAAGCACTTCAGTAGAGGGTGTTGGTTTAACCTGATGAGGGGTCAGGTTTGTTGCTGTGGTTTTTGTGGAAGGAATGATATTTTGCTAATGACAAATGTTTTACTAGAGCTGTTTGTTTTCTGAAATGATTGTGCATTTTGACCATCAAAAGTGGCTTGATTTTACCATGCTGTCCGATTGGGGTGTGTATTGTTTGTCTTACCATGCATTCTTCTAGGAGAAAATACTCACCAATGTTCTTGGTTTAATATGTGTCTTTTTTAATATTATGTTGTAATGCTTTGTTAGAATGACTGTTAATTATCTTCCTGTTATTTTGCAGCTAATAAGGTCATGTGGGTGTTTAGTCTTTTTATGACATGTGTGGTTGGTTATAGATGGTGAAAATAAAACTGTCCACTGTAAGGTTTAGTCCAATGTTAATTGTAAGCTCCTATGAGCAGGACCCTTAAAACCCAATTGCTAACTGTTTTGCTAAATGTGTATATACTGTAAATACTTTAACCACTTCCTTACTGGGCACTTAAACCCCCCTCCTGCCCAGACCAATTTTCAGGTTTCAGCGCTGTTGCATTTTGAATGTCAATTGCGCGGTCGTGCGACGTTGTACCTGAATAAAATTGATGTCCTTTTTTCCCACAAATAGAGCTTTCTTTTGGTGGTATTTGATCACCTCTGCGGTTTTTATTTTTTGCGCCATAAACAAACAAAGAGCAACGATTTTGAAAAAAAGAACAATATTTTTTACTTTTTGCTATAATAAATATCCAAAAATAAAAAATAAAACAAACAATTATTCATCGGTTTTGGCCGATTTATATTCTTCTACATATTTTTGGTAAAAAAAATCGCACTCGGCGTTTATTGATTGGTTTGCGCAAAAGTTATCGCGTCTACAAACTATGGGAATTGATTTATGGCGTTTTTATTATTATTTTTTTTTTTACTAGTAATGGCGGCGATCTGCGATTTTTATTGGGACTGCGATATTGGGAGGGACATGTCGGACATTTTTGACACTTTTTTGGGACCAATGACATTTATACAGCGATCAGAAATTTAAATGTCCACTGATTACTGTATAAATGTCATTGGCAGTGAAGGAGTTAACCTGAAGGGGCAGTGAAGGGGTTAACAAATGTTCCCTGGGTGTGTTCTAACTGTGGGGGGGCGGGGCTGGCCGGGACATAACAGATCTAACTGATCCAAGTGACAGGGATCAGTAGATCTGCTTGTCCCCCTCTCACAGAACGGGGAACCGCCGTGTTTACATCGGCGGTTCCCCGTTCTACAGCTCTGTAAGGCGATCGCGGGTCAGGAGCAGACATCTAGTCCGCCCGACCCGCGGGCACGCCCACACAGCATGCGGCGGCCGCGCGCGCCGCCGCCGCTCGTGAGAGCGCGCAGGGGGCGTGTTAAGGGGCGGACGTCTATAGACGTCCTCCTGGAGAGTCAGATCCGCGCTGTAGACATCTTTCGTCTATAGCGCGGATCTCTACTGGTTAATGCCAGTAAATATGTACACACTTGTGTTTGTTGGCAAAATAAAATTAAATTGATTTTGCTTCTCTTTTGTAACTTTTTAAATTAGCTTTGGGGGGTGGTGGTTTTTGGGAAGTGGATTACCTTCCTTAGGTCTGGTTCACACTGCTGCGGTGTCTGAGATCGGATGTGATTTGCACCGCAGTGCAAATCACATGTGATCTGTGCTATGCATACATATAGTGTGGCTGAATTTGCATCGCATCCTGACCAAACTCACACAGGACCCTTTTTTTGTTATGCAGCAGAATCAGATCACATGGGTTTTCACATCCATGCAATCCGATTCCTGTCTGAGTTTGCAGCGCAATCTGCAAACTGATTTCGGTGTCATTAGCTTCCTATTGACACACCCAGCAGTTTGCATATGGCAGTGTGAACTGTCTAATTTGGAAGCAATGCGGGAACCCGCAGTGGATTCGCAGGGTTCCTGCATCGCACTAGTGTGAACCAGCACTGATAAGTCATTTTCTCATTTATATTTGCATAGTCCTTACAGATATACATCAGCAGGAAGTGTAATGTGGCTGGAAACAGGAAGTGCAGTGTGCACATGGGCTGCAAGCAATTGTGTGGTGACGCCAAATAAATCAATGAACCCCACCCACACCACATATAGCTCTCACATCCTCCCCTACATTGTTCAAAAATGTAATTTCAACTTGCTTGCGGCTATAATGTATTGTCCCCGCCCCCCACTCCAAATTTTATTACAAAACAGCGGGGGATCCTCCAGACCCTTTCTGAGCATGCAGCCTGAAGGTCAGGATGGGGGGGACAAGTGATGGCCTGTCCCCCTCCTGGACCAAACCAGGGCATATGCCTTTAACATGAGGGGGTGTGTGCTTTGGGGAGAGGGGGGCTCTGCGCCCCCCACCCCAAAGCATCTTGTACCTATGTTGATGGGGACAAGGACCTCTTCCCGACAACCGTGTACATCCATGGTCAATAGGGATGTCCCCCGGCTCAAGTCAAAAGTATGTTCGACTCGAACATCAGGGGGTTGCCTAATCCTGAACATTATGGGGTGCTCATGGGAAATTTGAGCGACCCATAATGCAGTGAAATTGTGGGGGAATGCCGATTGGCATGCACATGACCTGCGTGCTTTGGCCAATCACAGCATGCTCTGCTGCAAGAGCCATGATTGGCCAAAGGCAGGGTGCCTTTGGCCAATCATTGCTCAGCAGGTCGGAGTCCAAGCCTACACTATATAAGGCCACTTACACAGCGGCCGAATATAGTGAAAACTTTTGCGGCGATAGCAAAAGGTTAGGCAGTGGCATGTAGTATAGGAATATATATGTACAGTATAGTATATATAATACACTACATTCAGTGTGTTTATTTATTTCAAGTACTTGTATAGCGCTGTTGCTTTACATATACATTGTACATTCACATCAGTCCCTACCCTCAAGGAGCTTACAATCTATGGTCCCTAAACCACATTCATACATATACTAGGGCCAATTTAAACACAGGCTCTAATTTACCTACCTGCATTTCTTTGGAGTGTGGGAGGAAACCGGAGTACCTGGAGGAATCCCCTGCAGACACAAGGAGAGCATGCAAACTCCAGGCAGGTAGTGTTGTGGTTGGGATTTGAACCAGTGACCCTTTTGCACCCAGGTGAAAGTTCTAACCACTACACCACTGTGTAGACTGTATACAGCGCATGCACGCTTGTGTTGGATGGCCACCTGATTTAATATCATAGTTCTGGAGTGTTACGGATATGACAGGCCAAAGTTGTCTGGTCACTGTGTGGGAGCGAAAGACATCTGGACAGGTTGACACAGTGGGGTGGTTGTAAATAGCCATATCCTTCCAGGAAATATCCATACACCCCCTGCGATGAGGGGTAGTGGTAGAGAAAGTCAGAGGAGACCTCCTGGGGAGGTGCAAATTAACAGTTCCTGATTACATGACATCAAAGGGACCAGCTGACCCCAAAAGATCATGGGTCAGCTGTGAGTGATAAATGGACATATACTGCCTCTAGTGGACAATCCAGGCATGCGTCCTAGGGACAGACTCAAGGAATGGAAGTCTGTCATCATTGGACAGAATGCATAAGTAGGCCGGCGTTGGGCGGGTGTGTGTGGATGATGTATGAATGAGTTTAAAAGGCCGAGGAACCCCATATATATCTCTCTTATCCTTTACCATCGGACCAGCCAGAACAACATTTCGAGGACAGCCTAAGTATCACCTTATGTTATTTATGTTATAGGCTCTATGATATTCTCTTAGCGTTTTTATGTTAGCATTTCTGTTTTCCTTATAATAAATGTAATCTTTGCTTTATAGAAGTAGAGTGATTGATTATTCTTATATATATAGATATAAGCTAATCTTACTGTCATACTATTATCATTACTGGTATCAGAGTTTTAGTAGCTTAACGAATGAGAGGAATGGACAATTAATATATAGTTACAAATAAACTTGGGGAAACCATAACCACCCCATTTGCTATACCCATGTGAACATGCGGCTGCCTCCATTTTAAATTTATTCAGCTGCTCCAAATACACATGCCTTTCCTGTCTTAACTGACTATTTTCAGCTTGTAGTACTGACTATTTTCAGCTTGTAGTCTCAGCATCTGGGTTTTAAAGGGGACACGGGTTTGATAAGTATGGCCTCTATGCCTCGGATTGCTACCCCATCTGGCGGAGTAAACTTTATAACGCCTCGGTGTAGTTTTAGGGTACTGAGATTTTCTCTGCATATTATTGTTATTAGACATCAAACAATATCTTGCAATGTGACCCCACTTTTTACAGGCGAAGCACTTGAGAGCTGGTCTCCCTGCATAGGCCTGTCTATAAGTATATGGCGATGGAGACTTTTTGACATACATTTTAAGAGGAACTCCTTGCCAAAATGAAACACAAATTTTGGGTAGGGGTCCCCCGCAAAGTCCATACCAGGCCCCAAAGAACCCTCCCCATGTTGAGGGCATGTGGCCTGATAATGTTCGGAGGGGGCACGCTCACTCGTCCCCACCCCACCCCGCCATGCCAGGGCTGCGTGCTCGAATATTTGGCGTGGGGTTCCCCTTAAAATCTATACCAGACCCAAAGGGCCTGGTATGGACTGGAGGGACCCCCAACACAATGCTTTTTCAATTATATTTATCTATATTGCAGGGAACCAGCAATACATTCCAGCCGCGACCCATTTCAAATGTCAATTTTTCCTTTACAAATGTCATTTTGCGGTGGCACTGTTCTAAACATCACAGAGATCCATATTAAGGGGACCCCCAAGCACGATATTTAACCACTTGCCGACCTCCCACCGCAGCATGACAGCAACAAACTGATTCGTTATCGCAAACCGCATCACCTGACTGCGGCTGCGATAACTAGCATTGTGGGCGCGTTCACGTGCTCACTGTGTTCCGGGGGAGCCAGGGAGCGGGTAGGGCAGACTCGATCTCCACTGGCTACCCACGATGGCCCCCTCGCAGTGAAAGAACGGAGGTCCGTGTATGTAAACACGGATCTCCGTTCTGACAGAGGAGGAAGGGCAGTGATCACAGGCTTCCTGTATATGGAAGCCATGATCACTCCCCTCCCCGTGCCAGCCCAGCCCCCATACAGTTAGAACACGCCTAGGGAACACAGTTAATTCTTATAGTGCCCTCTCCAGGTTAAACCCTTCACTGCCAATGGCATTTCTATCGCTGTATAGATGCCAATGGTCCAAAAAAGTGCCTAAATTATCCTACATGTCCGCCACAATATCGCTGTACCACTAAAAATTGCAGATCGCCACCATTACTAGTAAAAAGTAAAAAAAAAAACACAAATGAATTTTCATAATCCGTAAACGTGGCAACTTTTGCGCAAACCAATCAATAGACGCTGATTGCGATTTTTTAAATCAAAAATATGAGGAAGAATATAAAATGGCCAAAACCGATGAAATAAATAGTTTTTTTATACTTTTTTATTTGATTTGTATTTTAGCAAAAGAAGAAAAACTGGTTATTTTGCAAAATTGTTGCTCTTTTTTTATTTATAGTGGCAATCAGAAATGACGCAGAGGAGATCAAATACCACCAAAATTAAGCTATATTTGTGGGTAAAAAAAGGACGAAAATTTCATTTGGGTACAACGTTGCACGACCACACAATTGTCAGTTAAAGCAACGCAGTGCCGAATAGCAAAATGTGCTCTGGTCCTAAAGCGTGAAATCCTTCCCGGGCTGAAGTGGTTAAAGGAATATTTTGTGTTTTTTTTTCATTTTTTTTATTTTCACTTTAACCATTATTAAAACCACTGCTCCTGAAAAAAAAAAATTAATTTATAAACTTTTTTTTCAATTCATACATGTTCCTTAGGGCTAAGGCTGTTAAAATTAGAGAGAGGGGGTGGTAATGTTTTTTTTTTATGGCAATGAACTTGCATGCAAGCATTAAATGGAGGAATTCTGAAACCACAAGTTCCAACCCAGCTGACATCCAGTGCTTAGAACATGTGATCTGAGAGGCATCTTCCCAGGCAAATAGAATTCTCATGTGAGTACATTTACTCCAACTTTGTGAGAGTTGAAGTCATAATTGCCTTTAATTTGGAGTTATTTTAAGGCACTGCTGGAGTAGATATGGGAGGTATAGTAAATCAGGGCCATGGTGTTCAATTAAGATTTTGCTTGGACTATCACAATTTAGTACTCACTGGTTTACAGTTTTTTCACAACTTTTATGATGATGGACATTATGAATATGGACATCTAATCCTAACTTGTTTTCTTTCTTTTTCACAAGTATTTGAGATATTTTTAATTCACTCTTTTGTTCACACTTTTGGTGTATTTATATTTTTTAAGTAGCAGCACTATTTTTAATTGAGTTAATTAGTGAAGTACTTTGAGATTAATCACAGAACACTGTAAACGAGACAACACTGATACTGGGTGCTGATCCAGCTTAAATAGCCCATTTGGCACCCTTATCTGTCACGAGATGCTCCACGCACATTTGTACACACATGCACATATTTGTACACATTCTGGCATGCATGCGCATATGCATTCACACGTTGGCATGCGCTAACGTGCCTCTTCTTACAGACATTCGGGGAACAGTGATTTGTCTGCTGCTATTATTCTGTCTTCTGACAGAACCTTCCTGACAGTGGGTGACTTACATATGCAAAACACTCTACACTTGTCTTATTTTCAGTACACATATATTGATACTAAGGCTATGTGTACACTAGCCTACCCTGGCCGCGGCCAAGGGAAAAATGCAAAACGTGACAAAAACTCGGCCCAGCGATCAAAATGTTCCTATCTTGAACATGATTCTGCTGTAATTAGGAGAGGGAGGTTAAACCTCAGCTAAAGCTCCTAAATTCTGATAAAAGCCTATGTGTACATGGACACATAGGCCTTTATGGCAGGGGTAGGCAACCTGTGGCCCTCCAGCTGTTGCAGAACTACAAGTCCCATCATGCCTCTGGGAGTAATTGTAACTGCCAGCCTTGCAAAGCCTCGTGGGAAATGTAGTTCCGGAACAGCTGGAGGGCCACAGGTTGCCTATCCCTGCTTTATGGAGTTGAGTTTAGGAGCATTGATAGGGAAATGCCAAAATCTCCAAAACTCAAGTTTAGAAGTTGCCAGTGTACATAAAGCCTAATATTGCACTTGACCTTTATTAAAAAAAATCACCTGAAATTAGATATTTCTTGTCATGTTGGAATGTCCAAGTACGTCCCATGCGCAGCTTCCTGGCTGATGAATGCAAATGTTACTCCAGTATTTTTTGATAACATACTGCATTCATCTTGTCATCAATTTTGATCAAAATTTCTTGTGCCTTTGTAGCTCACAGATCCCCAAAAAATCAACAATTCACCTCTGTGTTTCACAGGCCTTGTTGACTCGTCTCCAAATGTAGTGTTTATGGTTATGGCCAAAGAGCTAAATTCTGGTCTCATCACTCCAAATGACTTTATGCCAGAAGGTTTGAGGCTTGTCTCTGTGCTGTTTGGTGTATTGTAAGCCGGATACTTTGTGGCATTTACATAGTTACATAGTTACATAGTTACTGAGGTTGAAAAAAGACTCGAGTCCATCAAGTTCAACCCATGTGTGTGCTTT
This sequence comes from Glandirana rugosa, assembly GCA_018402905.1. NCBI lineage: Eukaryota > Metazoa > Chordata > Amphibia > Anura > Ranidae > Glandirana > Glandirana rugosa. The sequence continues at coordinate 2,667,696 of BLSH010112741.1, forward strand.
CATGTCAGTATTGCATTGTATATCCCTCAATGCTTTGGTCCCTTAGGTGTGCATCTAGTAGTTTTTTGAATGTATCTACACTACTGGCAGAGACCACTGCTTGTGGAAGAGAATTCCACATTCTCACTGCTCTTACCGTAAAGAAACCTCTACGCATTTTAAGGTTAAACCGCCTTTCCTTTATTCTTAGTGTATGGCCTCGTGTCTTTGTGTACTCCCTTGCACTGAATCGTTTTGTCCTTATAGCGGGGTCACCAGTACAATATTTGTACATTAAAATCATATCCTCTCTCAAGCATCTCTTCTCCAGAGAGAATAAGTTCAGTGCTTGTAATTAGAGTTGAGCGAACCCGGACTGTAAAGTTCGGGTCCGTACCGAACTTTGGGGTGTCCGGGACCCGGTCCTGGACTTTTCAAAAAAAGTCCGGGTCCGGGTCCGGGGTTCTGGTAATTTTAATGAAAAATCTTAAAAATGATGTAAAAAAGCCCAGGAAGGTCCTAGAGGTCTGCAAAAGGAAGGGAAAGTTACTTCATACATCTGGAAATAGAATAGAACTTCTATTCTATTTCCAGATGTATGAAGAAAAGATGTAATGTGTGAAGAATAGAGTTGAGCGAACACCTGGAAGATCGGGTTCTGCTGGTCCGTCCGAACTTCGGGACAAAGTCCGGGTCCGGACGGAACCCGAACGATCGCACGGACAACGAACCCCATTGAAATCAATGGGGACCCGAACTTTTAGGCACAAAAATGGCTGTAGGAAAGTCCTGGAAAGCCCCAGAGGGCTGCAAAAGGAAGTAAAATGGGGGTAAGGGTAGGGCAAGTGCCCTACAAAAAAATGGGGACAGGGAAATAACTGTAAATATTTTTAAAAAAATAAAAACATAAAAAAAGCAAAAATGGAGGTGAATGTGGATCATCTTCAAACTGTGTCTGAAAAGTATTAATTAACGGTAGAAGCCATATAACTGTTCTAAAATCATCTTCAAACTAGGGCAAGTGCCCTACAAATAAATGGGGATAGGGAAAATAAATTAAAATCAAGTAAAATAACAGGAAGGGG
>BLSH010112741.1:2674239-2707508 GCA_018402905.1 Glandirana rugosa
TAACAGTTTCCTGGACACCCTTTTCCATCAACTTGTCCTTTCCCTATATTTTTCTATAGGTTCCTTAACTCTTACGGTTAGTCGTCACAAGTTTGAGATTAGTTCTTCACCTTTTACTACTCAAAACAACTTCGGTTTGGTACCAGTCCATCTGGTTGATTTTAAAGTCGGTGTTGACGGTCCTTTGAACAAACCCTACGTTTCTTTTGGGTGTTTATTGAAGTCCCCTTTATGTCCTGAGAGACTTTTCTACTTCACCCCGACAAAGTTCTACGTGTTATTCCTCCGTGAACTTCTTTCTACCCGACCTACCAGTTGGGTTCTGTCCGGACCCGAACCCGGACTTTGTCCCGAAGTTCGGCCGAACCAGCAGAACCCGGACTTCTAGAAGTTCGCTCAACTCTACTTGTAATCTTTCCCCATAACTAAGGTCTTCCAATCCCTTAATTAGCTTTGCGTAGTAATGGCTTTTTTTCTGGTGACTTGACCATCCAGCCCATCTTTCTTCAAGTGCCTCCTTATTGTGCATCTTGAAACAGCCCCACTTCATCTTTTCAGAGAGTCCTGTATTTCCCCTGAAGTTATTTGTGGGTTTTCTTTGCATCCCAAACAAGTTTCCTGGCAGTTGTGGCTGAAATTTTAGTTGGTCTACCTGACCATGGTTTGGCTTCAACAAAACTCATCATTTTCCACTTCTTGATTAGAGTTTGAACACTGCTGATTGGCATTCTCAATTCCTTGGATATCTTTTTATATCCCTTTCCTGTTCAACTACCTTTTCCCACAGGTCCTTTGACAATTCTTTTGGCTTCCCCGTGACTCAGAATCCAAAAACGTCAGTGCAGCACTGTATGAAAGATGCAAGGGTCTGTCAGGAGTCCAGAAACTCATTGACCTTTTATACACACACACTGATTACAAGCAAACAGATCACAGGTGGGGATGGTTACCTTTAATAGCCATTCAAACCCCTTTGTGTCAACTTGTGTGCATGTTATCAGGCCAAAATAACCAGGGTATGTAAACTTTTGATCAGGGTCATTTGGGTAGTTTCTGTTGTCATTATGATTTAAAAAGAGTAAACACAGTTGATTGATAATAAATGGCCTCAGCTAAACACTGACCATGAGTGAAAGAAATGTTTTCGTGTTATCATTCATATTCTCTTAAAATGGCCAAGAAATCATAAATTGTTCCAGGGTATGTAAACTTATGAGCACAACTGTATATGAAATCCAAGAGTGATTCAGTGAACTGCCTCTATAGTTCCCCACGTTATCAGTCTAGCACACAAGTGAGATGTCTTATAGTAGTCCCAGCTCTTTTTCAGGCCACTTTTTCCAGACTCACTCTTGCAGCTACAAAATACATGTATGCAGGTGTTCCTTCTCCTAACCTTGCATTCTCTTACATATAAAATAGAAGAAAAGTACAAAAGGGAGAGTGGGACTCCCACCAAAGCAGATGTTTCAACACAGAAATTCAGTCACAGAAATCTAAACAGTGGAGATCTTGAAAAACGTCACCGTTAGGTAATACAAAGCCCAGATCTAGAAAAAAAGTCTAACAGCTCTCCCTTGTACAAGTTACAGCAGTAAAATCCTGATGGATAGCCTGCTCTTTCAACATTTGAAGGCTTGGATGTGAGATGAAATACCCTAAATAGTGACTGAGACAGCAATAAAAAGTTGACAAAGGTTTTAAGTCTTCCACAATTGAAGGCTAAGAAAAAAATGTTTGGGCTTTAACTCTTTAGCATCTTTCAAATAAACTCAAATGTCAGTTTTGGATAGATTGCCCCAGTATGAAAATCTGATATATGGCATGCTGTATTGTAATATAATATAATGTACCAAAAAGGACCACTCATTAGCCTTAGTATGTTTAAAAAATATACGTAAAAAAATAACTACTATAAAAAAAATTGCAACCGTACACAAATGCTGTAATAAACACATAAAACAAGGAAAATAAGCAAAACTACCTTAAATACCCCCCCTCCCCCCCAAAAAAAAGCACAATAAACATAGAACAAAAAAGAGTGCAGAATTTTTTTCAAGCAAATCTTGCCTTATCAAGCGTAAGTGAGAGATTATACTTCAAAAAAGTTCAGCGGAAATTTCACCTAAACCGCTGAGATCATTCTACCTGACCCAGGTTTTGTGAGTTTTGCCGAATTTCTAAGATTGTATGTACAGTATCTCACAAAAGTGAGTACACCCTTCCCATTTTTGTAAATATTTTATTATATATTTTCATGTGACAACACTGAAGAAATTATACTTTGCTACAATGTAAAGTAGTGAGTGTACAGCTTGTATAACAATTTAAATTTGCTGTCCCCTCAAAATAACTCAACACACAGCCATTAATGTCTAAACCGCTGGCAACAAAACTGAGTGCACCCCTAAGTGAAAATGTCCGAATTGGGTCCAAAGTGTCAATATTTTGTGTAGCCACCATTATTTTACAACACTGCCTTAACCCTCTTGGACATGGAGTTCACCAGAGCTTCACAGGTTGCCACTGGAGTCCTCTTCCACTCCTCCATGACGACATCACAGAGCTGGTGGATGTTAGAGACTTTGCGCTCCTTCACCTTCCATATGGGGATGCCCCAGATGTTCAATAGGGATTCGGTCCGGGGACATGTTTGGCCAGTCCATCACCTTTACCCTCAGCTTCTTTAGCAAGGCAGTGGCCATCTTGGAGGTGTGTTTGGGGTCGTTATCATGTTGGAAGGCTGCCCTTCAGCCCAGTCTTCAAAGGTAGGGGATCATGCTCTGCTTCAGTATGTCACAGTACATATTGGCATTCATGGTTCCTTCAATGAACTGTAGCTCCCCAGTGCTGGCAGCACTCATGCAGCCCCAGATCATGACACTCCCATCACCATGCTTGACTGTAGGCAAGACACACTTGTCTTTGTACTCCTCACCTGGGTGCTGCCACACATGCTTGAGGTTTCCACATCCATGCAGACCAATTTGATGCAGTGTGCGGCGTATAGTCTGAGCAGAGGCGGCTCTCTAATTAGGCAAATTAGGCGGTCCCCTTAGGCCTCGCTCTTACAGGGGCCTCGCGGCCGCTTAATTTGCCTGACATGTGTGTGGCAGAGAATGTCCCCCGGTCAGTGTCCCCAAGCTGGTGGAAAGAGCGGGCGAGCTGCCGCACTGACCTGAAGCACCTTCCTCTGCCTCCCTCGGCACTTCGCGCACTCCCTATCATTGTCCTTCAGTGCTGCCTGTGTTCCCGGGTCACCAATTCCAACAACACATGCAGACAAATTGTAGAGGTGGAGGCGGAGCTGCTGGCCGCTGCTGAATCCGCCAAGAGGGATGCATGGTTGGATGCACATGCAGTAGTTTTTTCAGATGTGTGGAGGGAGGAGAGCTGCCAGCGTTTTCGGAGAATGTGGGATTTGAGGAAGAGACTTAATATGTGGGAGGGGCGGCGAGAGCAGTGTCTGCAGCAAGGTGGGAGGGCAGTTCTGGTGCTGGGCTGCTAACTTCAGTTGCTCTATGCATGCCACTGCAAGGTGGCCTCTGCAATGATGGAACCAATAAATTAGGGCTCATTCACACCATATACCACTTTTATACCATCTGCACCTCTCTCATGTCATTCTAGCCCCCACCATACACTCCACACCCCTCTCCTGTACATACTACCCACCGCCATACACTCCGCACCCCTATCATGAACATCCTACCCACCGCTATACACTCCGCACTCCTCTCCTGTACATACTACCCACCTCTATGCACCCCTCTCATGTACATACTACCCACTGGCATACACTCCACACTCCTCTCCTGTACATACTACCCACCTCCATACACTCTGCACCCCTCTCATGTACATACTACCCACCTCCATACACTCCACACTCCTCTCCTGTACATACTACTCACCTCCATACACCCCACACTCCTCTCATGTACATACTACCCACCGCCATACACTCTGCACTCCTCTCCTGTACATACTAACCATCTCCATACACTCTGCACCCCTTTCATGGCATACTACCCACCACCATACACTCCTCACTCCTTTCCTGTACATAGTACCCACCTCCATACACCCCGCACCCCTCTCATATACATACTTCCTGCACATACTACCCACCTCCATACACTCCACACTCCTCACCTGTACATGCTACTCCCCACCATATACTCTGCACCCCTCTCATTTACATACTACCCCTCGCCTTATGCTCTGCACCCCTCTCCTGTACATACTTCTCTCCTCCATAGACTTCACACCCCTCTCATGTACATATTACTCAACGTCATACCCTCCACTTTCTTCTCCTACTCGTGTTTACCCCCATTATACAGTGCCATCATAATAGCATCACAAAGCCTAGAGCCACCTCTGAGCCTGAGCACTGACAGGCTGACCCCCCCAACCTTCAACCTCTGCAGCAATGCTAGCAGCACTCATATGTCTATTTCCCAAAGACAACCTTTGGATATGATGCTGAGCACATGCACTCAAGTTCTTTGGTCAACCATGGCGAGGCCTGTTCTGAGTGGAACCTGTCCCGTTAAACCACTGTATGGTCTTGGACACTGTGCTGCAGCTCAGTTTCAGGGTCTTGGCAATCTTCTTGTAGCCTAGGCCATCTTTATGTAGAGCAACAATTCTTTTTCAGATCCTCAGAGTTCTGTTCCATGTTGAACTTCCAGTGACCAGTATGAGAGAGTGAGGGTGATAACACCAAATTTAACACACCTGCTCCCCCTTCACACCTGAGACCTTGTAACACTAAGGAGTCACATGACGCCGGGGAGGGAAAATGGCTAATTGGGCCCAATTTGGACATTTTCACTTAGGGATGTACTCACTTTTTTGGCAGTGGTTTAGACATTAATGGCTGTGTGAGTTATTTTGAGGGGACAGCAAATTTACACTGTTATACAAGCTGAACACTCACTTTAAATTGTAGTAAAGTGTCATTTATTCAGTGTTGTCACAGATATAATAAAATGTTTACAAAAATGTGAGGGGTGTACTCACTTTTGTGAGATACTGTATGTGTATCTTTTTTTTTTGGAAGCACATGGGGAAAAAAGTTTTATACAATTTTCTTAAGTATATGAAAACTTTAAATCCTAACTACTGTATGTGCAGGAAAAGGGATGAAGCATGTTCGTCACCTCACCCTGTCTATTCATTTGCTTAACCTTCAATTACTATTCAAGGTTAAGTAGACATTACATTATGTCAGACAGCAAACTGAGCTTAAAAGCTTAGTTAATTGACATTAGCTCAGTGATATTACATGACTGAAAGGCAAACAGTCTGAAACATTTACTAGGAGCTGAGCATATATAAAGAACAGAACTGCAGTTGCACAATGCAGCTTCATGGTGGCACCAAATCCACAATCTTCTCTTTACACATAAGTAGTGTTTAAAACACGTAGAATAGATTGTGAGAAAACATCTACAGCAGTCAATGGCAGCTCCCCTAAAAGTTTTGCTTTTTATTATGGTGAAACTCTACATAGATAAACACATTTCTAAAATGTGCTGTGCTAAACAAACAGGTAGTACATTTTCACCTAATATAATTTCACCATGTTAAGCTTTTATTAATGAAAGAACTGACGCAGATGCAGCAACAAATTAAAAACTCATCTAGACCAGGGGTATGCAATTAGCGGACCTCCAGCTGTTGCAAAACTACAAGTCCCATCATGCCTCTGGGTGTCATGCTTGCAGCTGTCAGAGTCTTGCTATGCCTCATGGGATTTGTAGTTCTGCAACATCTGGAGGTCCGCTAACTGCATATTCCTGATCTAGACCATAACTTTTTTTATTTTTAAATAGCAAAGTAGTGAAGGCAAGGGTTTGAACCCCTGTTGACTTTTAAAGTGAAACTCTTTTAACGTATATATTCGTCTTCTTTTTTTTTTTTTTTTCAATTTCCACTATATGTAGCAACAAAGAAAGAGAAAAATAAAATAGAAATAAATAAATTAATGTACCTTAGGGAAAGTAAAATTATAGGGTTAACATTTTTGCATTTTTAATAGTTAAAAAGTCTTCTTGATAATGACCTATAATTTTATACCCATTTGAATTTTTAAGTGTCATTGGTAAACTATGAAAAGATTCTAAGTGGAAGTGTGAATGGGTAAATAGCTTTCATCAAATAGTGCATCCAACCATTCCATAGATATATCAGTGAGTCAAACAAAAGGAAGACAAGAGGGAAAAATAAAGGAAAATAAGGTTTGGAAAATAAAGAATGTGGAAAATGTATTTTATATTTGTAATATTGAAAAGTAATTAGTGTCCTTCTAAATATTGTGGATTATATTACTGGATAATTATTTGGAATTTCTCTAAGCACTCGACTGGGAATTGCTCATTAATACTAAAGGCCACTTTGTTGGATCCGTAGTCTACCAAGGCAGTTAGACTGATTCGCCTTTGTGCACCATTCAGTGTAACAAAATGGTGACATCAATTGGCTTATTTCCAAGTCCGATAAATGTGCATTCTATGAATTTTTGCCATGGGTGGAAAAAACGTTTGGTAGAATTGAAAGCCTGATTTATTTAGGTATGTCTTCTTAACTCAAAAAGTGTCTTCTATTGTTCTTGGTCACCTCCAAATTTCCAGATTTCTCTTTGTCACTGCTGTGATCTGGCCTTCTGTTAGAGGGTTGCTACGTTTCTTTTCCAGGGTCTTTCTGTATGTAGGAACATAGCCATCCTCTCTTGCTCATTCTCGAGATGGACTAGGGACTGTGATCTGTAGTGTGTTTAGAGTAGTGCACATGACTACAACTAACATTCACTGCTAGTTCCAAACTGATGAATGTGAAGGGGAAAAGAAGAGCTCCAAGAGCTCCTGATTTTTTATGAAAATAGATTACAGGGGTGTATTGTAGTAGATATATATATATATATATATATATATATATATATATATTTAATGACTCCATTTTCATTTTTCTACTGCTATCAATGGCCAACACGGTACAACACTTCACCCATGTCTTTGGTGATCTCTTATGAACTGTTTCTTACATGATGGAGATCAGCCATGAAGTATATCTGAGGTATATATCAGGGTGTGCTTCTTCCCCACATGAGAGCTGTGATGTCCAGAAACATTAATATAGAAGACATTTCCCTCACTCAAAGCACTAATACACCTCAAGAGTTGTGTGGGATCCCTGATGTGCAGGAAGACAGGACTTCAATTAGGAACAATTCCCTCACTCAGGACAGGAAAGTTGCTTCTCCCCCCGTGTGAGATCTCTGATGTCTGTAAAGATTAGACTTGTCTGAAAAACATTTCTCATACTCAGGACAGGTATAAAGCTTCTCCCCAACGTGAGATCTCTGATGTGTGTAAAGATCGAACATCTGTGAAAAGCATTTCCCGCACTCAGGACAAGAATACAGCTTCTCCCCCATGTGAGATCTGATGTCTGTAAAAATTGGACTTCACAGAAAAACACTTCCTGCAATCAGGACAGGAATATGGCTTCTCTACCGTGTGAGATCTCTGATGTGTGTAAAGATGGGACATCTGTGAAAAACAATTCCCGCACTCAGGACAGAAATATGGCTTCTCCCCGTGTGCAATCTCTAATGTCTGTAAAGATGGGACATCTGTGAAAAACATTTCCCGCACTCAGGACAGGAAAGTGGCTTCTCCCCATGTGAGATCTGTGATGTCTGTAAAGATGGGACTTAGCTGAAAACATTTCCCACACTCAGGATAGCAATCAGGCTTCTCCCCATGTGAGACGTTATGTTCATTAAGGTGAGATTTACAGTAGAACGGAAACACTTCCCGCACTCAGTACAGGAAAACGTCTTATGTGTTGGAAGGACAGCACCATCCCTCATGGTCTGAGGTTCTTTAGGATAAGAGGAATATGATGGTCCATCTACTGTGTGGTGCCAGATGGACATTTGAAGTAGCCAGGTTTTTTTCCTGGACTATACTGTGCGATGTCCTCATCTTCTAATTTACAGTCTGGAGACAAAGTGAGACAATTCTGAGGTTTTCCTCATATCCCATCCATGTACTGTGCTGATCTCTGTAGGAGTGTCCGCCTCTATAAATGTCCCTGTTATTAGACTTGTGCACAGCAGAAAAATTTGTTAGTTTTCGTTCCATTTGTTTTTTTAATTTTTTCGGAAATTCGGGAGTTCTGAAATTAGAAAAAATCAGAAATTTGGAAATTCGCAAATGCGGCAATTCGGAATTCAAAAGTGACGGAATTCGAAAAATGTGGAAATTCAAAAGAAAATATACTAAAAATTCGGTAATTTGGATATCGGAAATTCCAAAATAAGAAAACATTTGAAATAATTAGTAACTAATAAATAACTATTAAATTATAGGTATTGGAATTTCCTTTCAAATTTGGCTGTTCGTGAACTTAATTCCGAAATTTATCACTAACAGTCAAATTTTCAAGGAAATTCCAATACCTATAATTTAATAGTTATTTAAGTAGTTAAGTTATTATTAGTTAGCTATCATTTCCGATTTTCACATTTTCAAATTTTCGGATTTCCGAATTTTCGAATTTAAGATGTTCGGCTTTTCTGATTGCCGGATTTCCGAATTACCGCAATTCGGATTTTCCAATTATCGGATTACCAAATTTTTGAAATCGGAAATACGAAAATTTGGAAATTCGGATTCGTCCGAATTCCCGAATTTCGAAAAATTTGTCAAAAAAGGAATGAAACAAATTGCACAAGCCTACCTGTTATTCCACCCTCCTCCATAGACTGCTGATCATCCCTTACATACCTGTCTTCTTCTTCTGCTTTAACCTCAAATTCTATGTCGATTGGATCTCCACTCTTGTAGCAGTGAGGAATGGTGTGAACTTCCTGTGTGGAATCTCGGGAATACAGAGGACGGGGAGATCTCTCTGGTGGGTTTCTGTAGCTGAATGACTCCACCATGGTGCCCTGGTACAGATCTTTGTGTTCTTTTAGAGACTTTGACTCCTCCATCACTCCATCCTCCTCCTCTTTATGTCTTCTTTATCCTCAACTTTAGAATCTCTCAGGTTTCCACTCTGATGATGTTGAGGGATGGTGTAACATTTCCTGTGTGGAATCCCAGGAATATAGAGGATGGGGACATCTCTCTGGTGGGTTTCCATTACTACATCTATTTGGTGATGTGAGGGGCAGCTAATTGTCCATCATGACATCCTTGTAGAGATCCTTTTGTCCTTCTTAATACTCCCACTCCTCCATGGAGAAATAGACAGTGACATCCTGACACCTTATAGGAACCTCTCCTGTCAGCAGCTCCATCAATTTCTTGGTGACTTCTAGAATCTTCTGCATGTTGTGTCATTCAGGTTTTATGGAGGCACTGTGGTGGTCATATGATCACCTGATTTCAGAAGAGGAAATCTCTCTCCGGCCAGCAGGTAGATGATCTCCAGAGTAAGGTTTAGTATTAGAGTTGAGCGAACCCAAACTGTAAAATTCAGGTCCGTACCAAACTTTGGGGTGTCCGTGACCCGGACCCGAACCCGGACATTTGAAAAAAGTTTGGGTTCGGGGTTTGGGTATTTGATCCCGCCTGTTGAAAAGCTGCAGGGCAGCCAATCAACAAGTGTTTCACTGGTTTGCCCTTAGAAGCCATCACAGCCATGCCTACTAATGACATGGCTGTGACTGGCCAGTGCATCATGTGACCCAGCCTCTTTATAAGCTGGAGTCACTTAGTGCTGTATGTCATATGCTCTCTGGCTAGTGTAGGGAGAGGATGCTGCCGGCGCTGTGAGGAACAGATTGCAGATATAATAACATCTCATCCTGCATTACAGAACGATCTGACTGGACTAGGTAGAGTCTACTGCTTAGAGGGACAGATTATTGTACTAAAATCATCTTCTAGTTCTATAGGGTCAGGTTCCTGCTGTTGCTGTAAGGGACAGATTATTGTTCTAAAATCATCACCTACTCCTATAGGGTCAGGTTCCTGCTGTTGCTGTAAGGGACAGATTATTGTTCTAAAATCATCTCCTAGTTCTATAGGGTCAGGTTCCTGCTGTTGCTGTAAGGGACAGATTATTGTTCTAAAATCATTTTACTTCCTTTTGCAGCCCTCTAGCACTTTCCAGGACTTTTTTACAGTCATTTTTGTGCCGAAAAGTTCGGGTCCCCATTGACTTCAATGGGATTCGGGGTCAAGTTCAGTACCGAACCCGAACTTTTTCGCGAAGTTCGGCCAAACCCACCGAACCCGAACATCCAGGTGTTCGCTCAACTCTATTTAGTATCTTCTCCGTCATGTGACTCCAGTCTTCCTCCATCCTCATTGTTGCCATCATTTAATTTATACAGGTCTCCTTGTAGACATACAACTCCTCTTCTGCCACGTCCAGCAATGTCTCCTCTCTACTTCCTCCTGACTCACCTCTAGAAATGTATTGATAACCTTTGAAGAATTAATAAATCTTTTAGTCTCACCTTAACCAAAGCAGGCAGCAAAGAAACTTCCCCAAGATTGACACTAAAAATGATTAACCACTTTAGTTCAAGAGTCTTTTCCTCCCTTTTAATGTAAATGCTCTTTTCATAACTATGCATTACAGAACTCTACCTTGCCCTCCTGAACATACAGTAGGTACAGTAAATATGTAAAAATGCAGACATACAGTACCTTGTTCTGATAGACGGCCTGCAATCTTACCTTTGCAGAGCATATTCCTGGTGATTTTGAAATGTTTTAAAAGTAGTTGTAAACCCTGCTTTGTTATTTTTTTACCTACAGGTAAACCTATAATAAGGTAAAATGAATATCTCCTAAACGTGCACCGTTTAGGAGATATTCACCCTGCACACAGCCACTGACGTCAGCAGCACATGCCCTCTGAAGGTCCGGCATACCATTCCGGACTTTTAGAGCTTCTTGCCGGAACCAAGGCATCCCACATGCATGTGTGGGAGTGACATCCTCATGGCTCCCCCACGCACAGTGCCGGAGCCCACAATCCCAGAAGAAAGGATGGGAAAAGATGTCAGCCCTCTTAGCGGTGACCGGGCGCCACTGAGAGAGCTTCGTTCTAAGTTGAGCATTTCATGTGATGCATACTAGCACATTATGCTATTGTCTTGCAAGTTTTTTTTCAGCAGTGTATAACCTTTTTAAGCATTTTTACAGAATTTTAGGTGTTTAAAAAGCTTTGTGCTAATTTTTTTGCACAGGTATCAAGCTTCAGGCATTTGTTTCCTGGACTGGGCAAGGGGAAGAAAGCAGTGAACGAGAATTTTCCAGTCAAAACGTGTGCAAAAACACATAAAAACCCTGTGCCTCTCATTTATAGGCACTTCTAATGAAGTCTATGCCTGAATGCCAAAAATGCCAGATTACATTAAAAATAGGTCATGCACTTCCTTAAAGTGTCTCTAAAGCCTTAAGGCCTAATGACTTACCTAAGCCTGATCTTGATCTAGCCCTGCACCCGATAGCAGCGACTCACTCTACTCCCTCTTACCTCATTGGGCAAATTGATAGCAGCGGGAAAATGGGCTCCGGCTGCTGGCCACCAAATCCAGTGATGAGCCAGTGGAGTTCGGGGCTGAGCTGCGCTGTCTTTGTTTATGGATGCAGGCAGCACAGCTTGGGATTGAACCTGCACTCGCAGAAGAGGTGGAGCCATGAGTACCAGCGGGAGAACCCACAAGAGGAGGTTTGGAGCTATTGCACAGAGCAGGTAAATGTAACATGTTCAGTGGTGGCGATAAAATTTTAGGATGGGGGGCGCCAGACCCCGCTCTTTCTTTTTGACCCATCCCACTTCTCATAAGCCCCACCCTTTATAGATTCCACCTATTGTGTAAGGAATATACAGCCCAGCATCACCAGATAAGGTATTTACAGCAGGGTATACAGCATCACAGATAGGGTATATATAGCATCACCTGTCAGGTACCTGGGTGTCATTGAACCGGGATCTTCCAGATCCCACAGCTGCAGCCTTACCTGTTGTGCCACAGGGAGGCTCTACAGTTCTCGCAATGTTCTCCCAGCCTAATGCACTGCCTTGGACTTACTAGCCCCACCCGCTGCCAGCTGCAGACAATGTACAATCAGCAACCCATAAAAAGCAGCAGTTACTCAATGCCTGTTTGTTGGATAGCTCTGTATTGCTGATTCCTGTGTATTGAACTTCTGCCTGGATACTTGACTACTCTCCAGCCTGCTGATTCGGTACTTCATCGCCAGCTCGTGTACGACCTCTGCTGCTTGACCACTCTCTGGAAATCGATTTTGTACTGCTTTGCCTGATCTGTTGCCGGCCTGATCTGATCGACTACGTTTTCACCTGAATCCTCAGAGCACAAGTACATCACTCACCCCCCCAACCCCGGTGGTGTCAGTGGGGGGGGGAGGTTTGTTTGCCCCCCAAAAAAATATTGAGCACCTGCCGCCACTGAAGATGTTTATTATTTTTTTTTAAATCAATGCTTACAATCACTTTAAGGTTGTCAACTATACAACATCTGAACATTAAAATGTGAACTAGCACAATTACAAACAATGGAAGTCTGCGTGTTGAGCTGAGTCAGGTATAGGGAAATCCACTACAAAACACTCAGGTGGGAATAGGGGCTTAATGAGACAGTTAAATCAAATACAATTGCCCTGCCCATAAATTTGTTAAATAAAAAACACCCAAACTAATAACATGGTTAGAAGGGCAAGGGCACATTTTTATTGATATTAAAATACAATCTTCAAACATATGTCAAACAACAACAAATTTGTTGGAATAACTAGATGTCAGTCACAGCTGAACTAACCAAAAGTTCAGGATGACCGCCATATAAACTACATCCCACAAAGGGCATAATCAGATACAATTTGGTTTTTGGCACAGTAAAACTCCACCACATGCACATCAGGCTTAATTGCTGGCACATACCCCCAAAGCCAGAACCAATTCCTTATGATAAACCATTGTTTTTCTCTGGTTTAGGAACTAAGCTTTACATATGATAAGAAAAAAAGGAAAAAACCTAGCTTAGTGAAAAAAGACAGAGAGGAATTAATAAGGAAATCTTATATAAAAATATGCTATTAGATAAATGTTGGATAAATATTGCTTATACAGACATTTACAACACATGTTTAAATTATATGAACATTGCTTGTTTAGTAAAAATATTCTGTAACAGATCTTGGAAGCTTTCTAGAGATGTTTACTACCCATTACCCATGATTTGATTGACAAGATCATGGGGGTGAAGGTCAGTATGGGAAATGATGCCCAGTTAGAGTTTTTCCTGTCATGTAATATGCTATGACAAATAAAGAGAACCTATGCTGACATCTGTCTGCTCTTTTTTAAAAGGAGAGCTTACTTCCAGTATGTTAGTTTAGCCATTTGGTCAAATACTGATGAAAGTGCCTTTATTTAATTAGCTTTTGAAGGCAAGGGGGGTAATGTAATAAAGCAGCTATATGCATGGATAAAATCAAGTCATGCAGTCAAAGTACTACCAACCCACAACTGATGGCAATAGTAAAAAGTCAAAATCAATTTAAAATCTTATTTACTAAAAGACTTTTCTTAATTGTATAGTAAGATACAGTTTAACCACCTAGCTCATGCACATAGGCATACAAATTTACACAGGATCTTGGTGGCAGAAAGCTGACAGCAATATCCTCTGTAAAAAAGTTGTCTGCAATGCATCTCAACTCATATGGACATACGTGTGCTTATGCCTACGTGTTGAGATGTGCACTATGTGCAGTCATTCATTCTGAATTACTGAAGGCAGAGGTCATGTAAACAACTGAGCTGGGGTAGTTTAACCACTTCAGCCCCGGAAGGATTTAACCACTTCCTGACCAAGCCTTTTTTTTGCGTTATGGCACTGCGTCGATTTAACTGACAATTGCACGGATGTGAGATGCTGTACCCAAACAAAATTGGCATCCTTTTTTTTCCCACAAATAGTGCTTTCTTTTGGTGGTATTTGATCACCTCTGCAGTTTTTTTTTTTGCACTATAAATAAAAAAAGAGTGACAATTTTGAAAAAAAAAATATATAAAGAAACACATTTATTCATCAGTTTAGGAGCGATATATATTCTCCTACATATTTTCTGGTAAAAACAAAAAAAAAATCGCAATAGGTGTATATTGATTGGTTTGTGCAAATGTTATCATGTCAATAAACTATGGGATAGATTTAGGGACTTTTTTTCAGTGTTCTCAATCCCCTCTTACATCAGTGTATTCACTATGCAGACTCTGGCGTAAAGGGAAACTCTAATATATGGAGGTCTGTGGTCACCAAAGCCCATCAGAGTTCCCAGCATTCCCAGAATTCCCCCCTAAATCAGAGCTCACAGAACTTCCCTTTAGATGAGAGTTTGCAGAGTTCCCCCTTACATCAGAGTCCTTGGGATTCCCCATTACATGGGAATTGGAAACTGTGAAGACACTGAGGTAAGGAGGAACTCTACAAACTTTGAAGGGGGGAGAGTGACCAGAGGCTCCCTTACATCACGAAGGCTCCCAAAGGGCATGCAGTTAAATCCAAACAGTCCTAGGGTGTAATGAAGGTAGTCTTTTCATGATCCTGATCTCTTATTGGAACTTGCAAGTAACTGCTTGTCAAGTCCAGGGTGTTGAAGTACTTGGCTTGGCCCAGCGCCATTGCGCAGGGAAATGGGTAGGCATCCCAGTGGGTACAGGCATTTAATTAGCAGTAATCCACACAGAATCACAGATTTTTATCCTTCTTTCATACCAGGACTACGGGAGCAGCCCAAGAGCTACAGCTCTCCCAAATCACCCTGCTTTGCAGCAAGTTGCAGAGCAAGTCGTTGACTTCCTGGCACAGAACTGGGGGATGTGTTGGTATCACTTCTGTATGGGTGGGGCGTCCCCTATGAGGATGGGGTGGTCATTGGCCTCAGTGTAATTGTTGCCTTCCAGACTTGTGGCAAAGACCAGTAGGTGCTTTTCCAGCAGTTGGTGAAGCAGCCATTGTTGTGGTAGATGAAAGTCCCAAGTTGCCAGACTACCTCTTGAAGGGGGTGCCATTTCTAATTGGGAGGTGTAAAAACAACCCTCACCTGTTCGGCTGCTTCCTATTAGATGCAGTCACTATTCAGATATTTAGGTAGCTGTGGGTAGTAGTAATAGTGCATGGATTATAAACACAGTGGGGGTTAGCTCAATGGAGATCACCTTCCCTGGAAAAAGGCAGTCCAAATGGCAGGTTTGCTTAAAATCTGGCTTGTAGCCAGGTTTATTAAAAAGGTTGCATGTAAATCAAATAAACAAAGCAGAAAATACATCCTCGTTATCCAAGCACTAACTAAACATTTCAGTTTCTCCTAACTGAGTGGTGCCGGTCCTCTCCCAGACACCCACAAAACACAGACAGTGCAAAACTTTTGTCTCATTCCATAAGCAAACTTCCATACGTCAGCTCTCTCAGGCTGATGGGTCCCAGGCCAGAGCATAACTTTCCTCTTTTCCTGGTTATTTAAACCACCTGATGGTGGACTCCAGTGGACCACAAAATCTGGTCCAGAACCAACCCTGCCAAGGTGGCTGGTAAAACCCAGACCGTATTCCCTTAGTCCACTGCAAATGAATGAAGCGAGGCAACACATGGCTTCCATCTATCCCCTCACCTCACATAACGTCACATATCCCCCACTCTGCTCAAGCCCCTGCAGCTGTGCAACTGTCCCAACCAGCCAGTAGACCAGGGAAAGGGCATCTGCATTATTCTGGAGTTTCCCCACTCTATGCTCCACTGTAAACTTAAATGATTGCAGAGCAAGGAACCACCTTGTCACCCGACTGTTTTCTCCTTGTTATCACACATCCACTTAAGAGGGGCATGGTCAGTGACCAGTTTGAATGGTCTCCCCAGTAGGTAATAATTCAGGGCATCGAAGGTTCATTTAATGGCTAAGCATTCCTCAACAATGGTAACGTTTTTCTCATGTCTGTTGAGCTTTCTGCTAAGGTAGACCATTTGGTGCTCCTCCCCATCTCTGACCTGGGACAGTACAGCACCCAGTCCCACATCAGAGGTGTCCATCTGTACCACAAATTCCTTTGTGAAATCCGGGGTCACAAGCACAGGTTGTGCACAAAGAGCTTCTCTGCCTCCAGATTCCGCTTGATCATGACGGACCCTCTACCCTTTGTCAGATCTGTCAGTGGGGCTGCAATGGTGGCAAAATTGGGAATAAAGCGCCTGTAATATCCTGTGATCCCAAGAAATGCACAAACTTGCCTTTTATTTATAGGTTGGACCACTTTTGAACTGTCTCAATTTTATTGATCTGAGGTTCAAACAACCCCTGACCAACAATGTAGCCAATGGCCTCCTCCAAGCCTATGGCACACTTTCTGGGGTTGGCCACGAGTCCTGCTTTCCTAAGGAAATCTATTACTGCTTGTACCTGCAGCAAATGGGATTCCCAATCTGGGCTGTGGATGACTACATTGTCCAAATAGGCGGCTGTGTATTGGCGATCTAGTCTTAAGGACGTATCCATCATTCTCTGGAATGAAGCAGGAGCACCATGCAAGCCAAAAGGCATCCGCTTATACTGGAAGGACCCTTCAGGGTAGAAAACACAGTTTTCTCTTTCACCCACTCTGTTAGGGGTATCTGCCAATAACCTCAGTCAGGTCTAACGTAGTTATGTATCGGGCACTACCCAATCTGTCAACAAGCTCGTCGATCCGAGGCATTGGGTATGCATCAAATTTGGACACGTTGTTTAACTTTCTGAAATCATTACAAAACCTTATTGTTCCATCTGATTTTGGGACCAATACTATGGGACTGGAACAGTCACTGTGGGACTCCTCTATCACATCCAGCTCTAACATGTTCTTTACTTCAATTACAACTGCTTCGTGCCTGGCCTCGGGTATGCTATAGGGCTTTACGTTTATGGGGACACCTGGTTCCGTAATTATGTCATGCTGTATAACTGTGGTCAGTCCGGGCAGGTGAGAGAAAAAGGCTCTGTTCTTATTCACAAATTCTTTAATTTCCTTCTGTTGGGCCACTGACAAGGTTTCAGTTATGGCTACTTCAGGAGTCACAGGGGCCATTGCCTTTTGGGGGGGGCTGGCATTGCCAGTAAAGTCTCACTGTCCTTTCAGGGTTTCAAGAGATTCACGTGATATATTTGCTCAGTTTTCCTTTTCCCTGGCTGGTAAACTTTGTAGTTTACCTCCCCTACTCTTTCCATAATTTCAAAGGGACCTTGGCTAGGAATTTACTCTCAATGGTGGGGACTAGTACCAGCACTCTATCACCAGGGCTGAAGATCCGGGTCTTGGCACCCCGATTATAAACCCTTCTCTGGGCCTCCTGGGCTTGCTCCTTATGTTCCCGTACAAGCAGCATGACAGCAGCGATTCTATCTTGCCTCAGTGAGATATGCTCAATGACGCTTCTGTAAGGCGGGGTCACTCCCTCCCATGTTTTTTTTTTTGCAACATCTAGCAATCCCCTGGGATGTCTCCAATACAGTAGTTCAACAGGGGAGTAACCTGTAGATGTCTGAGGTACCTCCCGTATGGCAAACATGAGGTATGACAGCAAAAATATCCCATTTTCTCCCATCTTTGTCCACCACCTTAATTAACATGCTTTTGAGAGTTTTGTTAAATCTCTCCACAAGACCGTCAGTTTGTGGATGGTAGACAGAGGTATGGAGATGGGAGATTTTGAACAACTTACTTTAGTGACTGGGGACATAAATGGGGTGCCTTGATCTGTCAGTATCTCTTTTGGAATACCTACATGACTAAATACCTGGACAAGCTCCTTGGCAATAGTTTTAGCTGAGGTATTAGGGAATGGCTTCAGGATATCGCGTGGCATAGTCCAGTATTATCATTTTTTTTTTTTGGTTGAACTAGATGGACTTGTGTCTTTTATCAACCTGACTAACTATGTAACTATGTAACCAGTATGTGCTGATGGCCTCGGGCAGACTTTACTACTGGTCCCACCAGATCCATGCCAATCCTTTCAAAAGGAACTTCAATGATCGGTAATGGGGTGATGGCACAGAATACTGACACTCTGGGCATGACTCACAATATTCTTTGACATCTACATACAACCCGAGCCACAAGAATCTCTGGGTTATTCTCTCCCTGGTCTTCTCGATACCCAGATGTCCCCCCATCATATGATCATGGGCCAAATCTAAAACCATCCGGTGATAGGGTTTGGGAACCACCAGCTGCCCTCCTCCTCCTCCCCTTGCTTTACCACCTGATGCAGCAAGTTTTTTTAAGAGCCATGTAGGGAAAATACACCCCTATATTAGGTTCAACGGGTTCCCCATCTACCATTTTAATGTTTTCTCTGGCTCTATTGAGTGTGGCATCTTTTAGTTGTTCCATATAAAAATCATATTTTTTGAGATTCTTTCTTGTTCATTAACCTCCAGCTGGGGGCTGGATTACAGAAAAAGGAAAAGGACCTACGCCTCCATTGGACACACCCACAGTTTCCTTTTCAATTTTGCAATCAAAAGGGTCTGGAGTGAGTTCCAGCCAAGGCCCCATCCTTACCTATAAAATAAATGTCAAACTGAAGACCACCCATTCTGGGAGACGCCTCTGGACTGTGCGGCTGCGGCAGCGGGAGAGCGGCGACGGGGAAAGAAGGAAGAAGGAGATGAAGATTGAAGACAAAGAGAGGAAGGAAGAAGACCAAACGAAGAAGCAGAACACCAGAAGAAGTACTGGGGCAGGAGAAGATGGAGGAAGACTGGAGAAAGGAAGAAGAGCTTTTTTACACAATAAAGGACTTGTCAAAAACTGCCTCATTTTTTTTTTTGCACCACTACACTCCTTTTTTGGTGAATGGGTAGGGGTACAATATACCCCATACCCATTCACATGGAAGGGATTGGGATCTGGTGGCCCTCTTATTAAAAGGGGCTTCCAGATTCTGATAAGCCCCCCGCCTGCAGACCCCCACAACCGCTGGCCAGGGCTGTGGGGATGAGACCCCTCTCCCCATCAACATGGGGACAAGGTGCTTTGGGGGTACCTCAAAGCACCCTCCCCATGTTGAGGGCATGTGGCCTTGTATGGTTGGGGGGGCGCTCGCTCGTCCCCACCCACTTCTGTCATGCCAGGGCTAACTGCTTGGATAAGGGTCTGGTTTGGATTTTGGGGGGGACCCCTATGCCATTTTTTTAAAATTTGGAGTAGGGTATCCCTTACAATCCATACGAGACCCAAAGGGCCTGGTTTGGATTTTGGGGGGGCCCCCATGCAATTTTTTTTTAAAGTTATTTTAAAAATTGTGGTGCCCCAGTCAAACAGGTTCAGAAAAATTGGGCCTTGGGTGTTGGTAGTGCCAAAACACTGTAACCCCTTTCAGTTACTCTTGTTGGGCGCAGGAACGGGCCCTGCTGTTTCAATTTATTTAAAAAAATTGTAATGACATGCCCCAATCAAACAGCTGCAGAAAAATTGGAACTTAGGTGTTGATGGTGGCAGAACACTGTAGCTATAATGTTCCTATAATGCCCCTATCAGTATCTCCTATCAGTGCCTCCTAACAATACAGTCTCCTATCATTGCTTCCTATCAGTGCCTCCTATCAGTGCAGTCTCCTATCAGTATCTCCTATCAGTACCTCCTATCAGTGCCTCCAATCAGTATCTCCTATCAGTACCTCCTATCAGTGCAGTCTCCTATTAGTGCCTCCTATCAGTGCCTCCTATCAGTACCTCCTATCAGTGCCTCCTATCAGTACTTCCTATCAGTGCTGTCTCCTATCAGTGCCTCCTATCAGTATCTCCTATCAGTGCCTCCTATCAGTGCAGTCTCCTATCAGTGCCTCCTATCAGTATCTCCTATCAGAACCTCCTATCAGTGCAGTTTCCTATCAGTGCCTCCTATCAGTACTTCCTATCAGTGCAGTCTCCTATCAGTGCAGTCTCCTGTCAGAACTTCCTATCAGTGCAGTCTCCTATCAGTGCCTCCTATCAGTGCAGTCTCCTATCAGTGCCTCATATCAGTGCAGTCTCCTATCAGTACAGTCTCCTATCAGAGCCTTCTATCAGTACCTCCTATCAGTCCCTCCTATCTGTGCCTCCTATCAGTGCAGTCTCCTATCAGTACCTCCTATCAGCGCAGTCTCCTATCAGTGCTGCCTATGAGTGCCCATCACTTTCTCGAGACAGGGGTACTTAGGAAATTTTTTTGGACTTGCAGGGTACTTCGCCAAAAAGGTTGAGAAACACTGTTCTACACTAAAGGCATTGTATTATGTATATATACACTAGAAAGGTACATATATATTCTTACACTGCCTGAACGGACGCTATATACTATACACTGAATTAGCTATATATAGGCTACACTAAAGGCAATACTATATATATATATATATATATATATATACCATTTAAGGTACATATATATTCTTGCACTAACTGACTGTATACAGATTGGCCATTTATCTAGTATATATCTCAGACACTAATCTATCTATCTATGCATGTTTCACTTTCTGACTCTACACTAAACCGCCTACAGCGCCGCTAGCTAAACTGTCTCTCTCGTATTCACACGCAGTACATGTTGCGTACAAGTGGCTTTATATACTGTGGGCGTGGATTGAGGTCACTGAGCAGTGATTGGCTAAAGGCACCCTGCCTTTGGCCAACCATAGCTCTCACAGTAGAGAGCGCTGTGATTGGTCAAAGCATGCAGATCATGTGCATGCTTTGGCCAATCAGTGGGCGGCATTTCCCCACAATTGGAATGCATTATGGGGTGCTTGAATTTCCCATGAATTTCCCATAATGTTCGGGATTCGCCGAACAGGCGAACCCCCATTGTTCAAGTCAAACATGCATTTGACTTTCATGGCAAAGTCTGTAACTCGTGAGGCAGGAAATCCTTTGGACCTAGCAGGGGAAGGCCTTTGTCTGTGGAATTTGTTGAGTTTTAGAGATAATGGTTTACATATCTCTAATATCTTTAGTTGATCATTGGATAATAGAGAGTCCAGGAAGGAGGATTTGAAGTGTTTTTGCTTGTCAGGATGGAGGCTGGTTGCAAAACTTATAGCCTGTTGTACATATATAAAGTGGTGTTGTGGCAGTTGTAAGTGAGTTTGGATGTCTGGGAAGGAGAGGGCTTTGCCAGTGGTAGGGTCAAATAATTGGGCGAATCTGGTGAAACCTAGTGATGACCAGGAATGGAACACTGCAAATTGAGTAGGATGTGTGAAAAGGGGATGGCCCATAATAGGTAGGTGTTGGGAGATAAAGGGTGAGAGACCCAACTTGTTTTTGACTTCTCTCCATGCAATAATCATGTCTCTCAGCAGCAGGTTATGTCACAGTGAAGGTGGTAGGGAACGTGTTTTAGAATGGAGAGCTGCAGCTAGTTCAATTGAACCCATCATTTGAGATTCCAGTTTGAAGTTGGAGTACCTTGAGTTCCCTGATAACCAGTCTAAACCTACTCTTAAGAGACATAACAAATTGTAGTTACGTATATTTGGTAGATTTGCTCCACCCTCATGTTTCGGTAGAAATAGTTTAGATAGGGCTATGTGGGGGCGTTTACCTTTCCAAATGAAAGATGAGAGAGCTTTATGAATGGTTTGAATGTCTTTGTGTCGCAGTAGTAAGGGGATGGTCTGGAGAGGATAAAGGAGTTTGGTAAAGCTTATCTTGAACAGGTGACATCTGCATATTAATGAAAGTGGGAGGTTTGCCAATTTTCCAGTTCTCCAACTATTTTAGAAATAATGGGGGGAAAGTTCGGGTGGTATAGGGAAGTGGGGGTTTTTCCGATTTTAATGCCTAGGTATGTTATATAGTCATTTGCTATGGGAAATATGGAGTGGGTTGCCCATGAATGTAGTCTAGTGTGGAAGAGAGGCAGGACTTCTCTTTTTGAGAAATTGATACGCAAGCCTGAACAATGTCTAAAGCGGGTGAATATTTCTTGGATTTGTGGGATATTTGAACGGGGGTTAGAGGAGAATATCAAAATATCATCTGCAAAAAAGAGCGGATTGGATTTCTTCCCCAACTTTTATGCCATGTAGGCTTGGGTTGGAGAGTATATGGCGAGAGAGGGGTTCTATCACCAGGTAAAACAGTAAGGGGGCAACCTTGATGGGTTCCCTTGTGGAGGGGGATTTTATTAGAGACTAGCCCTGCTGCAATGATATTAGCATATGGTGTTGCATACATGGTAGTAATTAGATGTAAGACAGGGCCTGAGAAGCCAAATTTTTGTAGGACCAGAATCAGCCAGTGAAAACTAACATTATCGAAGGCTTTTTTGGCGTCTAGTGTGATGATAGCGTTGTCGCTGTCTGAGTTGGCCCTAGCTTGCTCAAGGATCGTGAGTACCTTACGGATGTTAGAGGATGCAGATCTCCCGACTGTAAAACCGGCTTGTGACGGGTGGATCAAGAAAGACATGATTGGGGAAAGTCTTCTGCCCATGATTTCAGATAAAATTTTTGAGTCTAAGTTTAGTAAAGAAATAGGGTGGTAGGATCCAGGATCCGTGGGATCCTTGCCTTTCTTTGGTATTATCTTGATATGGGCTTGGAATCCTGAGGGGGATATGGTCCTCCATTGAGGATTGTGTGATATAGGGAGTTGAGTGTGGGGATGATTACATCAGAAGCCGCTTTGAAGAATTTGGAAGTATAGCCGTCTGGACCTGGGGCTTTATTTGGGGCTAAGGATGCTATGGCTTGTCTCACCTTTGCCTCCTGGATCAGTGCGTTCAATTGATTTAAGTGGGCAGGATCAATTTGGGGGGGGTAGGTTTGTTGGAGGAAGTATTGGGCAGTTTGTTCATCTATGGGGTCTTCCCCATATACTTTGGCGTATAATTTTTCTAGGATGTTGTTGATGTCTTTGGGGGTGGAGGTCAGGATGCCATTAGAATGTTTAAGGGCATTAATGTGGATGGGTACCTGGGTTCCCTTACATAAACGGGATAACAGTATCCCGGCTTTGTTGCTGAATTTATGATTTTGCAATTCGGATCACGACATCTGATATCGCTCTTGAGCCATAACCCATAGATCAAAGTGATCTTTTGCTTCTCTCCAAAGCTTCCTGTTCTCCGGGGTGTTTTGATAGTTCAGTTGAATTTGTGCCTCACGAAGGGAGTTGTTGGCGGTTTGGATTTGGCCAGTGACTCTCTTCTTGTGAGCTGATGTAAATGCTATAATTTTGCCACGCAAGACTGCTTTTCCCGTTTCCGAGAAAAGGTTAGGGTCATTTGCATGGTTGGAGTTGGTTTCAGTGTATTCTTCCCAAGTGTTTTTAATGAGAATGAGCATTTCCTGATTGTCTGCTAAATGAGAGGGGAAGCGCCAGGTTCTAATAGGTTTGGGAGGATCGAAGCCCGATATGAGTATTGATATTGGGGCATGATCTGAAATTGCAGTTTCTAAAATTTGTGGGTCTGAGGAGTATTGTATCAGAGAGGGGGAGCATAACAGATAATCTATTCTTGATAGACTTTGGTGGGGAGGAGAAAAGAAGGTATATTCTTTTGCGATAGGGTTGGCCATCCACCACACATCAGTTAAATGTACAGCATTTGCAAATTGTTTCAGGGAGGTTTCAGAAAGGGGTGAGGGAGATGTCTGAGTCGATTTGTCCCTTGATCTGCCTTCCTGGGAATGCATGACGGAATTAAAGTCACCTCCTACAAGCATCGGGAGATGGAGATAAGGGGTTAGTCGGGCTGTGAGGCTTTGGAAGAATGTTTTGGAGGGAGAGTTGGGTGCTTAAACATTGACCAAAACTATTTCTCTCTTGGTTAGTTTTAGCGTGATGATCGAAACCCGGCCTTCGTCATTGATTTCCTCTGATAGAACCTCACATGGGAGATTCCTGTGGA
Organism: Glandirana rugosa; assembly: GCA_018402905.1. Taxonomy (NCBI): domain Eukaryota; kingdom Metazoa; phylum Chordata; class Amphibia; order Anura; family Ranidae; genus Glandirana; species Glandirana rugosa. Next base: position 2,698,183 of record BLSH010112741.1, read on the forward strand.
GGAGTAAGAGGACACCAGCTTTGCCGTTGGGTGATGGCGAACCGAAAATCTTGCCAACCCAGAGTTTGTGCATGTGGGTAAAGACGTCTGCTGAAAGGTGTGTTTCTTGGAGAATGGCTACGTCCGTTTTGAGGCGTTTTAGGTGGCACAGGACAGCCATTCTTTTGTGGAGGGATCTTAGTCCCTTGACATTCCAAGAAACTATTTTCATGGGGATCTATGATTTTTGGGGGTTTATATATGAGATGTGTATTATAAGGGGGGAAGTTTGAGGAGGCGTCAGAATGTGGAGGTATAGGGAGAGGAAGAGGCTAAGTTTGTAGGCATGCTCTAGTGGGTAAGGTGTGGAGGGGTAAAGTTCCCAACATTGGTAAACAAAATAAAGAATAAAAACATAACATACCATAAACTACAGGGTGGGCCATTTATATGGATACACCTTAATAAAATGGGAATGGTTGGTGATATTAACTTCCTGTTTGTGGCACATTAGTATATGTGAGGGGGGAAACTTTTCAAGATGGGTGGTGACCATGGCGGCCATTTTGAAGTCGGCCATTTTGAATCCAACTTTTGTTTTTTCAATAGGAAGAGGGTCATGTGGCACATCAAACTTATTGGGAATTTCACAAGAAAAACAATGGTGTGCTTGGTTTTAACGTAACTTTTCTTCTTTCATGAGTTATTTACAAGTTTCTGACCACTTATAAAATGTGTTCAATGTGCTGCCCATTGTGTTGGATTGTCAATGCAACCCTCTTCTCCCACTCTTCACACACTGATCGCAACACCGCAGGAGAAATGCTAGCACAGGCTTCCAGTATCCATAGTTTCAGGTGCTGCACATCTCGTATCTTCACAGCATATGGTTTTTTTATGGTTTTTATGGTCAGTAAAAACCAATATCGGGTGAGCTGCTCCTTCCAGGAGGTACCACCATTCCTTCAAAGCCGACTTGATGGCCAGCAATTCCCTATCACTGACATCATAGTTCCAGCAAGATGGTGCGCCACCACATTATGGGTGTCAGGTCCGAGCATTCCTAGATGAACAGTTTCCTGGAAAGTGGATTGGTCGTCGTGGGCCAGTTGAATGGCCCCCAAGGTCTCCCGATCTGACCCCCTTAAACTTTTATCTTTGAGGTCATCTGAAGGCAACTGTCTGCACTGTGAAGATACGAGATGTGCAGCACCTGAAACTAAGGATACTGGAAGCCTGTGCTAGCATTTCTCCTGCGGTGTTGCTATCAGTGTGTGAAGAGTGGGAGAAGAGGGTTGCATTGACAATCCAACACAATGGGCAGCACATTAAACACATTTTATAAGTGGTCAGAAACTTGTAAATAACTCATGAAAGAATAAAGTTACGTTAAAACCGAGCACACCATTGTTTTTCTTGTGAAATGCCCAATAAGTTAGATGTGTCACATGACCCTCTTCCTATTGACAAAACAAAAGTTGGATTCAAAATGGCCGCCATGGTCACCACCCATCTTGAAAAGTTTCCCCCCTCACATATACTAATGTGCTACAAACAGGAAGTTAATATCACCAACCATTCCCATTTTATTAAGGTGTATCCATATAAATGGCCCACCCTGTAGATAGTGGACTTCTCTTTTTTCCACATAAGGGAACACTCATAACGAGATAGCGTTACTGGAGATACTTCAGATTTACCCAATCAATGGCTGTTTTGCTGGGGGTCCCAGGGGGGATATTGTGTCTGTTGAGGTTTGTGAAGGCCAGGTGACAATTTGCTAGTAGGAAAGAAGGATCTCCGGTAAGGCTGCAGAATAAAAGAGAAGGAAAGGTAAAATATAAAACAAATAACTTAGCTCCATCGTATACAGAATCATGTCTCTATGATATCCTAGGTTTCAAAACGTGGTTTATACAGTGGGTACGGAAATTATTCAGACCCCCTTAAATTTTTCACTATTTGTTATATTGCAGCCATTTGCTAAAATCATTTAAGTTCATTTTTTTCCCTTATTAATGTACACACAGCACCCCATATTGACAGAAAAACACAGAATTGTTGACATTTTTGCAGATTTATTAAACAAGAAAAACTGAAATATCACATGGTCCTAAGTATTCAGACCCTTTGCTCAGTATTTAGTAGAAGCACCCTTTTGATCTAATACAGCCATGAGTCTTTTTGGGAAAGATGCAACAAGTTTTTCACACCTGGATTTGGGGATCCTCTGCCATTCCTCCTTGCAGATCCTCTCTAGTCCTGTCAGGTTGGATGGTAAACGTTGGTGGACAGCCATTTTTAGGTCTCATCAGAGATGCTCAATTGGGTTTAAGTCAGGGCTCTGGCTGGGCCATTCAAGAACAGTTACAGAGTTGTTGTGAAGCCACTCTGCCATAAAGCCCTGACTGGTGGAGGGCTGCTGTGATTGTTGACTTTCTACAACTTTCTCCCATCTCCCAACTGCTTCTCTGGAGCTCAGCCACAGTGATCTTTGAGTTCTTCTTTACCTCTCTCACCAAGGCTCTTCTTCCCCGATAGCTCAGTTTGGCCAGACGGCCAGCTCTAGGAAGGGTTCTGGTCATCCCAAACATCTTCCATTTAAGGATTATGGAGGCCACTGTGCTCTTAGGAACCTTAAGTGCAGCAGAAATTTTTTGTAACCTTGCCACAATTCTGTCTCTGAGCTCTTCAGGCAGTTCCTTTGACCTCATGATTCTCATTTGCTCTGACAAACACTGTGAGCTGTAAGGTCTTATATAGACAGTGGCTTTCCTAATCAAGTCCAATCAGTATAATCAAACACAGCTGGACTCAAATGAAGGTTAGAACCATCTCAAGGATGATCAGAAGAAATGGATAGCACCTGAGTTAAATATATGAGTGTCACAGCAAAAGGGTCTGAATACTTAGGACCATGTGATATTTCAGTTTTTCTTTTTTAATAAATCTGCAAAAAGAGTGAAACATTTAAGGGGGTCTGAATACTTTCCGAACCCACTGTGTATATATATATATATATATATATATATATATATATATATATATATATACATATGCATAAGGTATTGTTACAAAAATCCATTCAACTTTTTAAGTGCTTGCCATTTCAAAGTATTTGTAAGGCCAATCGCTATAACCTTGCATAAGCTTTAACATGTTTATGTAATTTTAAAAGTTGTTTTACTCCAGTCATCGGATGATGTGGATATCACCCTTTTACGGTCCTTTCGGAGATTGGAATATCTGATGGGTAAGGAGATACGTACTTTCTGGGATGTTAACACTCTTTTGGAGTATATTTCATTAAAAAGAATTCCATGTGGTTTAAGAATCAGAAAGTTTCCTACATTTGAATTATCTAATGATGAGATGAAAAAAGAATGGACGGATGCCCTATCTGAATGTTCTATTTAGCTCATGTGGATAATTGCCAATGCAAAAGAAAATGATTTGGAAAAACTCAGAAGCGACATCTCGGTGATACAAAAGGACATAATGGCTTTACAAGATCATCCTAAGTTTAAAGAGTTTGATCACCGATTGAATGTCAAATTGGACAAATTGGAGAGAGATGTTATATCCGGCAAAAGAGAGAAACTCACCAGAGATCGCCTGGACTATGAAAGTAACACTGTCTATAACTGGTAAAGGGCTTTGTCTCGAAGACCTAGAGGGAGATCTCTAGGTAAGAGTCAGCTTCTCAGATACTGAGACTGAAATAGTTAATGATACACTTGCTGCTACAGCTTCTGACTCATCACCTGAGAATGTGAACTGACTGATTACACTGCAGTCTTTAAACTCCCAAGCCAGCGTCTCCACCTTGAGGTTCAAAAAGAAGAAAAACAAAGGAACGAGGAGAGGGGGCAGGAAACACCAACGAAGGAGACAAAGCTGGGTACTAGCTCCGGGGTGTCCGTTTCTAAACGTGTCCTAAAGGAGACTGAGACTGTGTTGTTATCTAAGGGTTTGAACTTTTGTCCCTCACGACACTTTGATCTTTTTTCCCACTATATTGGATGTGAACAGATTAGTTCGCTCATTAACTCTTAAGAGACACTTTTTGAATGACAGCACTGTTGATGAACGTGGCATGCATTGTGAAGAATTTGCATTGGTGGAGCCATGTCCTCCTCCCTCTCCATCCAGATTTATTGATGTTTGTGGTTTAAATGATTTATTAGATCTAGCTTTAGAGTCTGATTCCATGTCCAATCAGTCTGCCTCGGAATATATTGAGGTTCCTTTTAGAGTCAAATCTGACTTTTACCCCATTGGTTCACGAGGCAAAGATATGGACTTGTTTCAAAAGCTAGTGGAGAGGGATTTTGTTTCCTTAGCTAAAAAGGGCACCAAGCATCATATCACACATAATTTGACGTCTGACGGGATAGCGGGTTTGCGGTCTTAAAAGGAGGACAAACAAATTGTTATTAGGAATGCGGATAAGGGGGGGGGGGGGGGTGTGGTCATATTGGATTCAGAAGCTTATAGAGAGGAAGCACTGCGACAGTTGTCTGACACCTCCACTTATTTACGCCTTCCAGGTGATCCCCCTTTGGGGTTCAAGAAAGAGCTGTCCTCTTTATTGGACAGGGGGGTGGTGGTGGGGATTATCACAAAGGATGATAAGGAAATGTTGATACCAGAGCATCCTGTGATGTCCATCTTCCACCACCTCCCCAAAATCCATAAAGGCTGCAGTCCCTTGCGTGGGAGACCCATTGTTGCGGGGATCGGCTCTCTCAATGAGCGACTCGGGCAGTGGGTCGACCATTTGCTACAACCAATGGTTTCCAAACTGCCGGGTTATATTAGGGATACTGGTCACTTATTGAACAAACTTCGGGACTTTGAATGGCAAGACAATTATGGCTGGGTCACATGTGATGTGGCAAGCTTATATTCGTCCATTCCTCATACGTTGGGTTTGAGAGCGGTAGAATTTTTTTTTAAACATTTTACTACCCACTCATTGCTACATCAAGAGTTTATTCTATTGTGTTTGGAATATTTGCTCTCACATAATTTTTTCATGTTCGACGGGGGCCACTATTTGCAGAGGTGCGGAGCCTCCATGGGTGCCAAGTTTGCACTCTCCCTTGTTAACCTATACATGGGTTGGTGGGAGAGGCTCCGCATCTTTTCACCTGGTGGCCCCCGTCGGCACGACACCCATTTTTATGGTCATTACATCGACGACCTCCTGTTCATTGTATCCAAGGATGCGATTTCACCTGAGGAGTGGATTGCCTATATGAATGATAATGCCTTTAATCTTAGTTTTACAGCTTGTCACAAAGACACAGCTATCACATTCCTCAATGTCTCTTTGACGGCGAGGGGTGGATGAGTGGTGTCAAGTTTATACAGGAAACCTTCAGCGGGTAATTCGCTCCTTCCAGCTGACTCTAGTCATCTAGCACACACATTGAGAAGTATCCCCGTTGGACAATTTCTCAGACTCCGACGGATTTGCACTGATCCGTCGGACTATGAGCATGAGAAGTTGGCCATGCAGCGGCGATTTATGGACAGGGGCTACTCGGCCTATGTTATACAGAGAGCCGTTGATATTGTAGACAAAACTCCACCTAAGAGATTGCTCAAGTAGTACCAAGTGCAAGACCTCTGTGGCTTATCAATGTCTGTTTTTTTCTACCTCATATAGTTTGGAATTCCAAAAGGTCAGGTCAGGAACATAATCCTTAAATACACACCCATACTGCACAATGATCCTTTAAATGCCCGCATATTGTCACAAGGAGTCAAGGTGGTCTCCCATAGGACCCAGTCTTTGGGCTCCATTCTCTCTCCTAGCCTTTTTTCCAGCAGTCATAAGAAGGAACACTGGCTTGACTTTAAAGCAACTTTTTGCTGTGGGAAGAGCGGTTGTCCATGCTGTCCGCAAGTTTGGAGAGGGGATACCGTCCAATCCACCTCTAATAACAAATGTATGAATGTGGCCAGATTCATTAATTGTAATACTAGGTACATAGTGTACATTATTACTTGCACACAGTGCCGTGTCCAATATGTTGGATGAACTACACGGAGGCTACGAGATCATATGAGTGACCACCTTAGAGATATTAATAAGGATCATGCCACAAATGTTTCCCGACATTGGAATGAAGAACATCAAAAGGATGTGTCGAGTTTAATGAATCAGGCAGTAGAGAAAATTGTATCTCCACCCAGGGGGGAGGACAAGTTTAAAATGCTATGTAGGAGGGAGGTGTTTTGGATATTCTTTTTTGGAACTAGAAGACCGGAGGGGCTGAACTATGAATGGGATGTTTCCCATTTTTATGATTGAAAAGAAAATATATATATAGACTTTTTTAGTGCTCCTCCAGTCATATTGTTCACCCAGGACACCTCCAATTCACATAGTGAGCAATTCAGCTGAGATATGGTGAATGGAGATTGATTACCTATCTAGGGACCCTAAAATTCATGTATAATATTTTGAATTCACACTGAAATAGACGTTTTACATACATCTCCATGTGGCGCCGATGTGGTAGTAGGGTTGTTTATTGCTTGTGCCTTTGATTGAGGCCAGTAATAACAATTATAGCGTCTTTTTGATACATTGTACCATACACCAGGTTTAAGCATATCGGTATTTCTCGATTCTTCGTTATTGGGTTCCTAGATGGTCATAATCTGTAATTCTTTTAATATGGGAATGTATATGTTTTGAAATATGTTGTTTGTTTCCTTGCTACAATATTGATATTATTGTTTTCACTAATTTTAAATGAATGATTATTGAGTGTATAATATATTGGGAGGTGTGAACGGATGGTTTTTCATCTGTCTCTCCCTCTCCCTTTGTAATCATGTAAAAATTTCATTAATAACTTTTTTCTTCAGTTGGTTTTCATTTGTCTTTTTATGTTTACATTATAATTTCTTTATTTGCATTCTCATTTATTTTATTTATTGGTTTCTTTATCTATAAGTTTTTGTAATTATGTAGATATATTTACATGGAGTTATTTTGTTTTATCTGCAGTCGGGTCGGTCTGGTCAAATCTCAAAGGGGAGTCTACATTTGTGTTCCTGGAAGATAAATTTAATATCTCTTTTCTTTATTCACATCTAATACCTGGCCCTCTGTTGGACTTCATCACGCTGCACCTGAATGAGTGATTGCAAGATCCAGGAGACCAATTTTGTTAATGAGAATGCATCAGCTGGGGACTGCGATCCCATTGGAGATTTTTTGGAAACGACAATTTGTGAAATTGTATATATATATACTCTTACCCATGCCATGTTAGCTATGAGTAAGCGGCCTTAGGGGGGCATGAAACGCGTTAGCCTTTCTCCACCTTGTATAGCATGGATATGTGACCAATAAAGCATTTGAAAAGGAGTGCGGTCGTCCGGAGCTTTTCTTCCATTATTCTTGTTTTCAGTCTTGTTAAATATTCACCTTCTTTATACAATATCCAGTGATGTTGCAATAAATATCATTGTTTGGGCACTTTGTTATGGGGCTCTGTGGATGGATACTATAATTGGCTATGCCATTACTGAAACAAACTGCGTAGGAACAAGCATGTGTATCAGAAACTGTAGTGAATACTGACAGAAAGTAACTAAAAGAGGAGATCAGTAGCATTAAGATGCAAAAAATCATGACAAGAGGTAAAAACAGTATTTTTAGCATTATACCTTGACAATTCTTTGACGACCCACAATGTTGTTTATTTATGTTTGCTTTTAAAAGTAAAGTTCCTGTGTAACAGATGTTATCACAAGTTGCTTTATATAAATTTTATGATTCAGTAAAGACTCTTTTTTGGCTTCTATGATTTAAGCCTGGTACATATTATTTGTTTTATTTTTGTTGAACCTAAAGGGCTGAATGAAAAAAAAAATTGTAGAGCTCGGGAGGAGCCGTGAGAGTGCTGATGCCGATTGACAAAGCTTTTCGGTCATGCCTAAGGATGGGCCGAACAACCTCCTGTTTGGTGGTTCGCAGCAGAACTTCCGAACAGGGGAAATGTTCTAACCTGAACAGTGAACCCCATTGAAATCTATGGGAGCCGAACAGGCAAAATCAAAAGTGCCCATTTTAAAGGCTTTTATGCAAGCAATTGGCCATGAAAGGGGTATGGGGTTCTGGGTTCTGCCCTGGGGGACATGTATCAATAAAAAAAAAAAACTGTATTTTCAGGAACAGTACTTTTAATGATGCTTAAAGTGAAACCATAAAAATTGAAAATTTATTTAAATATCCTGCCTGGGGGGTCCCCTTAGTCTGCCTGTAACGTGGCACATCTGTGTGATCTATAGAACATGCCGCAGCAGTAATGACAGTTATAAAGGAAAAATGGGGGGGCGTGGCTTGAGCGCTGAGGAAGCCGGACGTGTTCTGGGAGAGCTCCGATCTCCCAGCTTCAATCAACCCCATCCTACCTTCCCAAGGACGGGTGAGCACCGGAAAACCAGCTAGCCTAATCCCCACTTCTACCTTCTACACCCCGGTCCATCTAGTTTGTCCGCCCGCGACCGCCCTCCGCGGCTCCCAAAATCGAGGCCGCGGCTTCACCCGCGGCCTAGGCCGCGACCTCCACAACCGACTAGATAGCCAGTCCTCATCATCGCCGGACGGCGGATCACACCCCAGGGGAAGCCCCTCTTCCTCCCCTGCAGACTGGGCCTGATTTCCTCCTGATCCCATCTGAGGGTCCGAGACGTCCGCTAATAGAGCCCGCGGCTTCTCCCGCGACTAGGCCCCGGCCCATTAAAGCCATCCTCCAGCCTCACAAGTGCACACATCAACTAACCAGTGGCTACCAGAGGTCGCAGCGACCCCTTCATCCTCTACAGCGGACCTCATACTATTCTAGGGCCCTGGAAACAGGAGGCCCCTTCCCTGACACAACTACAGTAAACAAGATGGAGTGACACTTCCAGAGACAGCAGAAAGGAAGAACAAAATCGACTAAAGCCCACCACTATCCTTATCACTCTAGCGCCTTCCCATATCATGTCCAGGAAAAGAATGGGAGAATTTAAAACACAAAAACTGACCTCACTTTTCTTTAAACTGGCCCCCACACTTAAAGGGGTACAGAAAGAACAAACAACCAGAGAAGCATATACTGATCTCCCTGACGACCCCACTGAGGAAGAACTTTTAACAGTAGCACCCTCCTCATCAAATCTCCACCTAGAAGAGAACCCCATAACAGGCAGCCCTGCCAAGGCAAAGATGCGGATGGATGCATCTCCTTCTCCACCACCACTCGCTGATCCCCAAAATGGCACCACCATAATCCAAGCACCGCTTAACTCCCCAATAGCTGCATATCCAACTACAG
>BLSH010112741.1:2721645-2732397 GCA_018402905.1 Glandirana rugosa
GGAGAACGATTTATGGAACCTTACAGATGAAAAGTTTTACCCCAGTAAACCCCCAATTTGGGCCAAAACCTATACTGCTACCTATCTTTGGTAAAAATAACCCAAATAAGTGTATATTATTTGGTTTGTGTGAAAGTTATAGAGTCTACAAACTATGGTGCAAATGATTGAAAATTGATCACACCTGATGCACTGATGGCCTATCTCATTTCTTAAGGCCCTGAAATGTCAGGAAATTACAAATACCCCCCAAATGACCCCATTTTGAAAAGTAGACATTCCAAGGTATTTAGCAAGAGGCATGGCGAGTTTTTTGAAGTTGTACTTTTTGCCCACAATTCTTGGGAAAATTAAGAAATTATTATTTATTTATTTTTTTTGCACAAAATTGTCAAAACAACAAGTTATTTCTCACACACAGCATATGCATACTTCCAATTACACCCCAAAATACATTCTGCTACTGTCCCCGAGTATGGCGATACCACATGTGTGAGACTTTTTCACAGCCTGGCCACATAGAGAGGTCCAACATGCAGGGAGCACCGTCATGCATTCTAGGAGCAGAATTTTCACATCTAATTTTGAGCAATAAAATACAACCTATTACATTTTTGAAGGCCCTGGAGCACCAGGACAATGGAATTACCCACAAAATGACCCAATTTTGGAAAGCAAACACCCCAACGTATAATCTATGAGGCATTATGAGTCTTTTGAATGGTTCATTTTTTTCCACAAGTCTTCGAAATCCGTGGAAAGAAAATGAAAATGCTTTTATTTTTACACAAAGTGGTCAATTTATAAGTTATTTCTAAGACATAGCATGCACATAGCAAAAATTACCCCCCAAAATATATTCTGCTACTCATCCTGAGTATGGTGATACCACATGTGTGAGACTTTTACACAGCCTGGCCACATAGAGAGGTCCAACATGCAGGGAGCACCGTCAGGCATTCTAGGAGCAGAAATTTCACATCTAATTTCCTAAAGAGCCATTAAACTTTTGAAGGCCCTGGAGCACCAGGACAATGGAATTGCCCACAAAACGACCCCATTTTGGAAAGCAAACACCCCAATGTATAATCTATGAGGCATTATGAGTCTTTTGAATGGTTCATTTTTTTCACAAGTCTTCAAAAAACGTGGAAAGAAAATGAAAACGCTTTTATTTTTACACAAAGAGGTCAATTTATAAGATATTTCAGACACATAGCATGTACATAGCAAAAATTCCTCCCCAAAATATATTCTGCTACTCGTCCCGAGTATGGCGATACCACATGTGTGAGACTTTTTCACACCCTGGCCACATACAGAGGCCAAACATGCAGGGAGCACCGTCAGGCGCTCTAGGAGCATACATTACACATAAAATTTAATTTATACCTATCACACTTTTGAAGGCCCCGGGGCACCAGGACAGTGGAATTACCCCCAAAATTACCCCATTTTGGAAAGCAAACACCTGAGGTATATTCTACGAGGCATGGCCTGCAGATAGGTACTCGAGTACTCTAATGGGATGCAGATAGGTACTCAGGTATTCTGATGGGCTGCAGATAGGTACTTGGGTACTTTGATGGGCTGGAGACAGGTACTCAGGTAATCTGATGAACTGGTAAAAGGTACTTGGGTACTCTGATGGGCTGCAGATAGGTACTCGGTTACTCAGATGGGTTGGTGACAGGTACTCGGGTAATCTGAAAGGCAGGTGACAGGTACTCGGGTACTCTGATGGGCTGGTGACAGGTACTCGGGTACTCTGGTGGGCAGATGACAGGTACTTGGGTACTCAGGTGGGCAGGTGACAGGTACTTGGGTACTCTGATGGGCAGGTGACAGGTACTCGGGTACTCTGATGGGCAGGTGACAGGTACTCAGGTACTCTGATGGACAGGTGACAGGTACTCGGGTACTCTGATGGACAGGTGACAGGTACTCGGGTACTTTGATGGGCAGTTGACAGGTACTCGGGTACTTTGATGGGCAGTTGGCAGGTACTCGGGTACTTTGATGGGCAGTTGACAGGTACTCGGGTACTTTGATGGGCAGGTGACAGGTACTCGGGTACTTTGATGAACAGGTGACAGGTACTCGGGTACTTTGATGGGCAGGTGACAGGTACTTGGGTACTTTGATGGACAGGTGACTGGTACTCGGGTACTTTGTTGGACAGGTGATAGGTACTCGGGTACTTTGATGGACAGGTGACAGGTACTTTGATGGACAGGTGGCAGGTACTCTGATGGACTGTGACAGGTACTTTGATGGGGTGATGACAGGTCCTCTTTATTGGGGGAGGTGATCAATGTGCTTGGTGTACAGTAGGCGGTAACAAGCTGTTACCGCAATCTCCCTGTCACACACGATCGGTGTGTGACAGGGAGAACCGCGGTAACAGCTCGTTACCGCGGTTTGTTTACATCACATCACCGGCTGTGATTGACACAGCCAGTCACGTGGTAAAGAGCCAAATCTATTGGCTCTTTACACGGATCAGAGCTGGGCTTTGTCCGAGGGACAAGCCTCAGCTCCGATCACTGCGACGCGCACGAGCGGCGTGCACGAGAGGACCGTTAGTGACCGGCTGTGATTGGACACAGCCGGTCACGTGGTAAAGAGCCAATTTTATTGGCTCTTTACCCCGATCTGGGGGGCACGATCCCCCAGCAGACGAGCGATCCGTGATCGCCGCTTTCCGGGCCCCTGGGGGCCCGCAGTAGTGGCGAGAAGCGGCCGACGTCATATGACGTCGGCCCGGATCAACGAGCAGTTCCTGCCGACGTCATTTCACAATGACTCGGTAGGGAACTGGTTAAAAAAAAGTGTCCCACGATGTACATCCATTGTCAATCACACTGCCCGATGGACCCAAAAAATAAGAGAAAATAAAAAGCACATCTGCCTCTCTCAGCTTGACAGCTCTTATATAGGCAAGGGCGGGTCCACCAGGTATGTCACCCCACCCCTATGACATCACGTGGTGGCCCCACCCTTGCCTATAGAAGAGCTGTCAAACCAAAGACAGCCCATTCATCGGGTAGCCTCTAAGAGAGAGGCAGATGCGCTTTTTATTTTTTCTTATTTTTTGAGTCCATCGGGCAGCGTGATTGACGATGGATGTACATCTCGGGACACTTTTTTTTATAAAGGAATTGTCAAAAACTGTCTATTGTGGTTTTTACTTTGTGACACTTTTTTGTTGAATGGGTAGGGGTACAATGTACCCGATACCCATTCACGTAAGGGGGCCAGGATCTGGGGCCCCCTTGTTAAAGGGGCTTCCAGATTCTGATAAGCCCACCGCTTGCAGACCCCGATAACAACCGGCCAGGGTTGTTGGAAAAGGCCCTTGTCCCCATCAACTTGGGAACAAGGTGCTTTGGGGTCCCCATGTTGAGGTCATGTGGCCTGGTATGGTTCAGGAGGGAGGCGCTTGCTCGCCCCCCCATCCTGACCTCCAGGCTGCATGCTTGGATAAGGGTCTGGTATGGATTTTAGGGGGGCCCTCACGCCATTTTTAAAAAAATTTGGGCACTGTTTTTTTCATTTATTTAATCTATATTGCTGGGAGCCGGCAATACATTACAGCCTCGAGAAAGTTTAAATGACATTTTTTCCTTTATAAATGTCATTATTGCTGCAGCATGTTCTATACATCACACAAATGTGCCGCTTTACATGCAGACTAAGTGGATCCCCCAGGCAAGATATTTAAAGGAATTTTTAATTTTTATTTTTTCACTTTAGGCATCATTCAAAATCACTGCTCCTAAAAAACTATTGCTTTTTTTTATGCCCCCCAGGGCAGGACCCAAAACCTCATACCCCTTTCACAGGCAATTACTTTTTATAAACCCCTTTTATGGCACTTTTTATTCAGCTGTCAATGGGGAAACCCATTGACAGCTGATGACTCATGACTCATCGGTTGTTAAGGACGCGGGTTCCGGCCCCATTCCTTAACAACCGGCTTACACTGTGCCCTGATTGGGCACATAATGCGCTGTGCAGCACTCAGTGCATTGCAGGGTGTTCATCAGTGCAATTCAGGTGTTCAGCAAAAGGCCGAACAGGCAAATGTTCAACCTGAACTCATGCTCGGGCCAAACCATTCGCCCATCCCTAGTCATGCACCCTTGACCAAAGCTGGCTGAACAGCCTGCTTCTGTCAGACCGGCTGCCATACACATGGACCCAATGTCAATATAAATAGAATCAATAGAATCAAAATTCAATAGAAACCCGTCAATGCCGCCTGATATTCAGCCTATGTATTCGGCCCTTTAGTGTCATGTTTATGCCAGAAGTCTGATTTCCTTGATTTCTAGGTTAAGCACTTTCCAACTGCCATCCAAATTTTCCAGTGGGAGCATCTCAGTTTCAAACAGCCCTTTCACTGTCAGAACCATTTTTGCACATATATTAAAATAATCAAAATAAAATGTTGGTTGTTGTAATTTTTTATTTCACAAGATATTAGTGCAAAGATTAAAAAAAAACACATTTAGTTAATATTAGTGCACAAAATTTTTTTGGCAGGAAGATTCCACTGACCTGGAACCGAGAACCGAAAGTGGGAGGTTGTGAGACACTCTGTGAGACACGCTGTGTGAACATGGAGTCAGTGACCAGGGCCAGGGCAAGACACTAGTCTGACCCGGAGAGGCAGCGAGGACCGGGACCTGACAGTCAGACTGTAAGTGCGAGGCTGATCGGGAGAGGAGGCGGGGGATCAGGGTGTGATAGACAGACCGGGAGAGGCGACAGGCTGACCGAGGGAGGCTGCAAGGGTTTAAAAGCTGCACGGAACAACTGTGCAGGAGGAGCAGCCGCACAAACACAAATTCGCAGACAACGTTTTTTTTTGTGCCCAGTGTATATGGGGTAAAGGAAAACTGGGAGTACTGAGAGTACTGAGATAGAGTACCTGGGTGTACCCTTAGTACCTGGGAGTGCCTTTAGTACCTGGAAGTACCTTTAGTTCCTGGGAGTAAGAGAGCACCTGGGAGTACGTTGAGTACCTGGGAGTAACAGAACACCTGGGAGTACCTTGAGTACCTGGAAGTAGCTTTAGTAACTGGAAATAACAGAGTACTTGCTAGTAACAGCGTTACTGGGTGTACCTTTAGTACCTGGGGTTAACTGGGACTACCTTTAGTCCCTGGAAGTAACAGAATACCTTGGAGTACCTTTAGTACCTGGGAGTACCTTTAGTAACTGGAAGTACCTTTAGTACCTGGAATAAACTGGGGGGGTACCCTTAGTACCTGGTACTACCTGGGAGTACCTTTAGTACCTGGGAGTACTTGGGAGTAATAGAGCAACTACATTTAGTGCCTGGGAGTACCTTTAGTACCTGGGAGTTTAGTAACCGGGAGTACCTTTAGTACCTGGGAGTATCTGGGAGTACCTAGAGAATCTGGGAGTAACTGGAAGTACCTTTAATAACTGAGAGTACCTTTAGTACCTGGGAGTACCTCAAGTACCTGGGAATAACTGGGAGTATCTTTAGTACCTAGGAGTAACTGGGAATACCCTGGAGTACTTCTTTTAGTACCTTTTAGTTTCTAGGAGTAGCTGAGAATATCTTTAGTATCTGAGAATACCTGAGAGTGACACTGGGTGCTGAGAGTGAAGCAGAGTACGGAGAGTGATGCTGGGTGTGGAGAGTGACGCTGGGTGCAGACAGTGACGCGGGGTACTGAGTGACTGTGGGGAGCTTGGAGCAGCTGTAGAGCCAGGAGAGCGTAACCATTTCACCCCCGCACAACGTCATATGATGTCGCTGCCTTTGAGCGGTGATTTCTGAATGGTGCAACCAGCTACAGGCAGCATTCAGATGCTGTTTCTTACTGCCGCCAATTCTTTGCAAGATAAAAGATCACTTTTATCGGTGGCAGGAAAGGTGCCCCCCCTCCCGCCACTTTCCTGTCATCTATGCCACTTACCGGACCGCCAAGATGATCGGGTCTGTCCCCCCCCCCTGCACAGGAAGCCGAGTGAGCGGAAGATGCCGCCCACTCGGCTCCATAACATTGCAGGGCGAAAGCAACGTCACTTCCGCCCAATGCTCTTAAAGGGGACATATTTTTTTTTTGCATTTAACTGTAAATATGAGATCTGAGGTCTTTTTGACCCCAGATCTCATATTTAAGAGGTCCTGGCATGCTGTTTTCTATTACAAGGAATGCGTGTCCAAAGGGTGTTGATAAATAACGTGTACTGAGGTCTAGAGTGCTAAGTGGGGTATCCCAAGGCTCTGTCTTGGGACCAATTCTGTTTAATTTATTCATAAAAGATGTAGAGGATGGGATAAATAGTTCAATCTCAAGGGTCTACACACACACATACACACACACACAGAAGGTCTGCGGGTCTTGTCCGAGTGCCCGGGACATTACATAGGGTAATCCATTACCCAGAACCTATCCTCCAAGACCGCATTAGACCTGGACTCTCACGACCCTCACTCTCCCCAGCGGAGAGACAGAGGCGTCTGACCTCTAGCCTCTGCCTGTATTGTGACTGTCAATCACTGCTCTGTGCTCTGCCCTTCCAGACTTCACTGAAGTAATGGACTGTGGAGGGCTCAGGCTCTCAGTGATGTGCTGAGAGGCTGACCCTGTTGTCAGTTTGCCATCTGGTCAGATCCTGACATTCTTGTTGGGATCCCTTCCCTACAGAGCCTGGATTGACTCAGTGATATCAGCTGACAGCTCACAAGTCACAGGAGGGCAAAATTAAGTGCAGTCCTGTGACCCACAAGAGAAGTATGGCCAAAAGAGCTTTAGCTACAGTATATTTCTCATTTAACCTTCATTTAACCTTCATTTACATTAAAACAAATGTCTTCATAATCTTCTCGGCTACCTCACTTGACACTCCTGCAGTCTTGAGGGGTGGCCCCAGAACCATGATTGACATCAGAATAGTTCCTATTTTGCAGAGTGCACATTCAGAAGCATCACATTTTCCAGATAACAAGGAGGAGAACAAAGTACATGCAATCACTGAAAAGCTGTGATATGTGGGCTATAATATTAATGTGATTATAATACACTACACAGTACAATCATGTACAAATGGGTGTAGATACACTTTTAACATAAATGAAACTTTAATTAGTATTTATGACATCAAAAGTTAAATAGGGAGGTGTTTTAGGCAATGAGACTTACAAGAAATTAAAGAAATATTAAGCATGTTGTCTGTAGCATTTAAATTCTGTTTAATAATTGTATTTTTTTTCTTGACGTCTAAAACTAAATGGAGATGAGATTTCTACAATTAGGTCTACCAGAAATGTTAGAAAAGTTTTTGAAACATTCTTCCCTTTTAAAGTGCAAAAAATATATTTTATTATATATATTTGGCATAAGTAACCACATGCAACGTGTTCATTTTAAAATGCGTCCTACTTCAACTGCTGAAATGCTGTAGTTTGTACAATATTTTTTTCTTTTAAGTATATACACTTATATGTTGATATTTTTGGATGAAAGGTTGCATGCAATGTGTCTCTTTCAAAATGCATCCTACTCCAAAGCTTTGGTGCTGACTATGGAGTCTGTACAAAATGTCTTGCTTTGTCCCTGACATAATAAACTAGAATTTGTATTTAATGAAAAATCTGCCTAATATCCAGCTCTTCCATTGCGTCATATAAAACTGTTTATATGATATGCTGCACGTCTGTGCCATATTTCTGTCTCTTGTCTCAGACATACAGTAATACACCCTAAGTTTTATTTCTTTTTTTTAAAAAATGCCTTTTCCATTGCAGCTATTAAGACCTCTGACATGATATTCAGTGCATCTGTGCAATAAGTCTGGCTCCTGTCTCTGCTTGTGGTGGGCTGCGCTCACTGACAATATCATTGGTTCTTCAGAGATAATATTTCAATATGAACATGAACTGCTGTTTAACCTCTTTTCTTCTGAGGTCTTTTGAGTGTGTATTGCTTGCAGGTGTTGGGAGAAGCACAGCAGTGTCTTTTGAGCAACAACATATTCAGTTTTGACTGGAGCACTTTCCTTTTACTGAATTCTGAGGCCTGATCCAATCATATGTGATCTCTTCCACTAAGCAAGCGTAACTGGCCATTAACACTTTATAGGGATAAGCAAGAAGGTTAATCGTGCACCTACTAGTGGAAGACTGGGATTCCCTTGACACAGTAGTTAACTGCCAAGAAAAAATGATTGGCTAAGCACTAACATTAGGGGACCTCAGGACCCATTTCATCAGCAGAAAGTGAAAATCAGGTGAATCAATTGCTTAATATGCACTGGAACTGGAATACATAGTAGCAAAGATACACTGTAGGGAAAGGGTAAGAGTAGGACGGTCTGACTGGGGTGATGCATATGGATGGCTGAAGGAAAAATTTGTAGATGGAGTACGGTCTGACAAGATAGTTAAATGCCTAGAAAAGATGCACCTCAGGACCCACTTCGCTGGCAGGAAGCAGATTGAGGGAGAATCCATTCCTCAATATGCACTGGAACTGCAAAACACAACAGCAGAGAGGAAGATCCTGTAAATATGCTGTCTGAGGAGTCAGCACAAAAGGAGTTAAACAATCACTCTGCTAAACTAGGAAATTTGGAAAATGGCTTACATTGAAATATCCTCAGTTTTCTGGGCTTTCTGAAGGTACAGGAGGGAAGGGTGGCTGGAGAGTGACTGGATAGTCTGGGCCACGGAGCTTGAATCTTTTCACTTGTATGCTTCCCTAGCATCATTTTTTATGGTAGCATCTTCCTACTTAGATGTAAATATTCACGTACCCTGTAGTCACACTTTGCATATTATTTTGATGCTACATACCTACTGGTCTGATGGCTGAAGACCATACCTCACTGGTAGACTATTTTGTTACATCATGTATCCTTTTGCACTTGGAAACACTGCTGCGGCTTCCTAGTCAATGTTCCCCTAACTTTAGAATATTGTACTTGTAACAGTACAAGACTGCTTTTATTGCAATGTTTTGTATGTTTTAAGGAGTCACTGTGAATATGTCCTCACAGACTCATTTTGGATTTGGATGAAAGCTCATTTCAGGTTGGGACTTTGAGCCAGAAGGGTAGTTTGGGACTGTTTAATCTTTTTTGAATTTACTTTACTATGAATTTCTTACATGTTTCACTGGGTAACAGTGGCAGAACTACCAGGGTTGTAAAGGACGCACTTGCAATTGGACCCTGGAGTTCTGCCACTGTGGAGGGGGCCCAAGGCTACAGGAGTGGAGTGTTTGCATGAGACTTGTATTCAGGAATCCTGACTTCACCCTCACCCCACTAGCCATTGCTGCTTGTGTGCGGCTCCCTCCCTGCTCTTATCTCCTCACTGGGCTCTCTCTCTTCATATCTGATAAATACAAAGGCCACTTTCCAGGATCAACTCACGTGACCACAGGGAGCTTCATCACCACTTTGCTGCCATCTCTGTCTGCTTCCAGGAAGGGCAGGCAGCTGTGAAGCACTTGTCATCTGCGGCTTGGCTGTAGGATCATAGCTTGGGCTGTGAAGTCTGTGTGTGGAGGGAGGAGGAAGGGGCCAAGTTGGCATCTGCCCCGGGCAGCGTGTTAAGGGGGGTGCACTGGTGACTAAGCCGCTTTGCCTCTCCTTACTGACAGAAGTGTTTCACTCCTGTCTAGAGTTGAGCGAACCCGGACTGTAAAGTTAGGGTCCGTACCGAACTTTGGGGTGTCCGGGACCCGGACTTTTCAAAAAAAGTCCGGGTTCGGGTCCGGGGTTCTGGTAATTTTAATGAAAATTCTTAAAAATGCTGTAAAAAAGCCCAGGAAGGTCCTAGAGGTCTGCAAAAGGAAGGAAAATGGGGGTAAGGGTGGGGCAAGTGCCCTACAAAGAAATGGGGACAGGGAAATAACTTTAAATATAAAAAAAATAAAAACATAAAAAAAGCAAAAATGGAGATCATCTTCAAAATGGGTCTGAAAAGTATTAATTAACGGTAGAGGCCATAGAAATGTTCTAAAATCATCTTCAAACTGTGTCAAAAAAGTATAAATGAGCCGGGAGAACCCATATCACTGCTCTGCAAAATGTGTGTGTCACTTTAAATGAAACCGGGAATAAGTGCACATCTGTTCTGCAAACTCATTTTAAGTCTGTGTGTCACTTTAAATGAAACCGTGAATAACTGCACATCTGTTCTGCAAAATTATTTTAAGTCTGTGTGTCACTTTAAGTGAAACCGTGAATAACTGCACATCTGTTCTGCAAAATTATTTTAAGTCTGTGTGTCACTTTAAATGAAACCGTGAATAACTGCACATCTGTTATGCAAAATTATTTTAAGTCTGTGTGTCACTTTAAATGAAACCGTGAATAACTGCACATCTGTTCTGCAAAATTATTTTAAGTCTGTGTGTCACTTTAAATGAAACCATGAATAACTGCACATCTGTTCTGCAAACTTATTTTAAGTCTGTGTGTCACTTTAAATTAAACCGTGAATAACTGCACATCTGTTCTGCAAACAGAACATGTTCTTCACACATCTGTTTAGTCTGTGTCACTTTTATTATTGCCGCTAATAATAAGTCAACATCTGTTGAAGAACACATCTGTTTAGTCTGTGTCACTTTTAATATTGCCGCTAATAACTTAAGTCAACATCTGGTGAAGAACACATCTGTTTAGTCTGTGTCACTTTTATTATTGCCGCTAATAATAAGTCAACATCTGTTCTTCATACATCTGGAAATAGTTTAG
>BLSH010112747.1:6426-30483 GCA_018402905.1 Glandirana rugosa
TTATTTGCTTGGTATAAGGTGTGATAAGTAGTAGTTAAATGAATACCTAAGTACTTAAGAGATGAAGAACGCCAATTGTATGGGAAGTTCGATTGTAGCATAGTTAAGAGGGGGGAAGGAATGTGTATAGGAAGAGCCTCTGTTTTATCTGTGTTGACTTTATAGCCAGAAAGAAATCCAAAATCATCTAGTACAGAGTGAAGATTTGGAAGGGATATGTGTGGTTTTATCAGGGTTAGAAGTATGTCGTCCGCGTATAACGACAACTTGTACTCCCTTTTTCTAAGGGTGACTCCGCAGATGTCAGGATGTGTCCTTATAGTCTCGGCTAAGGGCTCCAGGCATAAGATAAAAAGTATTGGAGACAAAGGACACCCTTGTCTAGTGCCGTTACTGAGTGGGAAGGAAGGGGATAAGAATGAGGACAATTGCACTTGAGAGGTGGGGCAGGAATATAATGCTTTGAGAGCTGCAAGGAATGGGCCTTTGAATCCATATCGGGCGAGGGTAGCAAACATATAAGGCCAGCTGAGCCTATCGAAGGCTTTTTGAGCATCTAAACTAAGGATAAGAGAAGGGCGCGATGTGTTATCTAATAAATCAATGAGATCTATGGTGTGCCTAGTATTGTCCCCTGCGTGTCTAAAGGGCACAAACCCTACCTGGTCTTTGTGTATGAGTGTGGGGAGGATCTGCGTGAGTCTGTTCACTAGAATTTTGGTAAAAATTTTGTAATCTGCATTAAGTAAGGCAATAGGCCTGTAGTTGTCAGGGACAGACAGGGTTTTACCCAGTTTCGGGAGAACAGTGATGTGAGCGTGGAGAAACTGTGGATGGGGAACTGTGCCTTTTAATAAAGATTCATATAGGTTTAATAAATGGGGGCTTAAGATGGGTAGAAAAGTTTTATAGTAAGTGTATGTTAGACCATCTGGTCCAGGAGATTTCTGAGAAGGAAGGGCCTTCACTACTTCAGCTATTTCTTCAGGGGAGATATGGGCGTTGACCTGAGAAACCTGGGCTGGGGACAGTTTTGGTAAGTTTAAGGAAGAGAAGAAGGTATCAAATTTGTCTTGGGAGAAGAAATACTTGGGATCCTTTTTTAGACAATTATAGAGCTTCTGATAAAATTCTCCAAAAACCCTAGACATCGTTTGTGGGCAATGTGTGGGGGTGCCATTGAACTGCAGAAGAAGATCAGGAAAAGAGTTAAATGGCCGGGGCCTAAGTTTATTAACTAGCATTCTGTGGGGTTTGTTTGATAATTCGTAAAATTTTTGTTTATTCCATAATAGAGCTTTGGAGCACCTGTTCATGTCAAGGGACTTTAAGCGGTTTCGTAAGGACGTAACTGTGCGAAGCCTCGACACCGTGGGAGAGTCAAGTAGCTGCCTTTCGGCTGTACGTAGTTGAGAAATGAGAGAGGATCTTTGTAAGTTCGCTTCCTTTTTTGGACGGGATATACACAGGCCTCTAAAGTAGGCCTTATGTGTCTCCCAAAGTGTGGAGGCCTCTGACACGGAATGTTCATTTATCTGGAAAAACTCTGTCAAGTCTCTAGCCAGTTGTTCTTTAACCACTTCAATACCAGGCACTTAGGACACTTCCCTACCAGACCAATTTTCAGCTTTCAGTGCTGTTGCAATTTGAATGAGAATTGCGCGGTCGAGCGACGCTGCACCCAAACAAACTTTTTGTCATTTTGTTCCCACAAATAGAGCTTTCTTTTGGTGGTATTTGATCACCCCTGCGGTTTTTATTTTTTGCGCTATAGAAAAAAAAAAGACTGACGGGCACTGATGTGGCTACACTGATGGGCACTGATGAGGCTACACTGATGGGCACTGATGAGGCAGTACAGATTGACACTGATGAGGTGGCACTGATAAGGTTGCACTGATGATGGGGCACATATACAGCACTGATGGGCGGCACTGACAAGCAACACTTACGGGCACTGATACGTGGCACTAATATGCGGCACTGATGGACACTCATAGGCGGCACTGATAAGTGGCACTGGGCACTGATGGGCACTGACAGGTGGCACTTTTAGGTGGAACAGGTGGGCACTTTTAGGTGGCACAGGTGGGCACTTTTAGGTGGCACGGGTGGGCACTGACAGGTGACACAGGTACAACAAGCACTGTTAGGGATGGCACTGGCAGGCATCATACATGGGCACAGTGCCATCCCTACAGTGCACAATAATGCCCTTACCTGGTGGTCTAGTGGGGGCTCCCTGGTGGTCCTGGGCGGCCTGTGATTTAATTCCCTGGTGGTCCTGGGCGGCCTGGGTGTGCTGTCCGGCGGGGGGGCTCCCTGGTGGCCCTGATCCGGCTCCCTGGTGGTCCAGTGGGGGTGATCCTGAGGGTGGCTGCGCTGATAAATGTTCAGCGCAGCCCCCCCCCCCGTCAGGAGAGCAGCCGATCGGCTCTCCGCTGCTCAGGTCTGCAGACCTGAGCAGAGGAAAAGCCGATCAACGGCTCTTCCTATTTACACTGTGATCAGCCGTGATTGGTCACGGCTGATCACATGGTAAAAGGCTTCGGATCGAAGCCTTTTACCTCGGTCGGTAATGCGGTGGGTCAGCCTGACCCACGGCACCACCGATCGCCGCGATGCGCGCCCCCAGGGGCGCGCGATCACGCATTATCCTGAGGACGTCAATAGACGTCCAGTCAGGATAATGAACCCCCCGCCCGGACGTCATTTGTCAATGCGCCGGGCGGGAAGTGGTTAATATCAGTATTGTGGAGCAGGGTGTCGTTTAGGCGCCAATGGCATGTTTTGGTGAAAGATGAGAGCAGAGTGAAATCCAGTTGGACAGAGGAGTGATCTGACCAAGTGATAGGGTTTATGTCTGCTGAGACAGTGGACGTTAATAGAGGGGTTGTTACAAAAATGTGATCCAATCTAGAATACATCTTGTGGGGGGGAGAGTAGAAAGTGTATTGTTTATGTGTAGGGTGTTTTATTCTCCAAATGTCCAGCAGGTCGTGAGAGCGCATAATTTTTCTAAACGCTTTTGACTGTCTGTCCACCTTGGAAGATGGGGTGGATGGGAATAAGGTACATCTGTCTCTTCTGGGGGACAGTCATATTAAAATCTCCACCAACAATCATAAAAGGTTGAGCATATTTCCCAAGTTTACCAAACACATCCTCCAAAAATTGGATCTGGCCCGAGTTAGGGGCATACACACTAATTAATGTAATAGAGCGTGAGAGATAGTCGCAGTCCAGGAAGATAAATCTACCAGGAGGATCTGTATGAGATGATTTGATACGTAAAGGGCAAGAGCGTTTGATCAATATAGCCCGCTTTCCCAGTAGGATCAGAAGCTATAAAAGAGGTCGGGAAGTGTTTAGCAGCAAATTTAAAGGATCCCCCTGATCTGAAATGCGTCTCCTGGACCATGACTATATCCGCAGCAGAGGATCTGAATTCCTTCAACGCTAGCCAGCGTTTCCGAATGGAATTCAGGCCCTTTACATTATATGTAAGAACATGTAAAGCCATAATGATATGATAAAAACATTGCACACATAATAGAGAAACCAATCAAGCATTTAGCAAAAAAGGATCCATGGTGTATCTCATAGGGTAGGGGGTAGGTGAGGAGATTTACAGAACCAAAGGGTAATGGACCCTAAGGTTCTGTACAACATTTCAATAAAAGATGAGAAAAAAGAAATAACAGGTCAAAAAAGGACCTGAAAAACAACATGAAAAAACAAACATCAAAGCCTGAGGGGGTAAGACCCCTCAGGAGTCCATGGCCGAGGCCATGGAACCATAGGGGGAGCATGGTGGGCTCCACAATCTGCAGGAAAAGGCCCTGCCGCCTCCACGTATAGTTAAATGTATGTCAGATATTTGAAGGATTAGGCACATAGGTGAAAACGAAAATGAAAAGAGGAACTCTTGATGTTAAGGTTAAAAAAAAAAAAAGGAAAAAACACGTGCGTGGAAGGCATATAAAGAGGAAATTCAAACCACATGGAGATCAGGAAGCCGTCAGGTCAGATATCTGGATGAAGAAGCTCGTTGTGGAGTGGAGAAAGCTTTTTGCGATTTCTGCCGTGTTGGGGTCCATATCCTCCCAGGGGTAGAAGGAGGTCTTGGGGTGGTAGGAATGAGAGCCATATCAGACTCCGGGAGAGGTGGAAGGCCCAAGTTTTTTATGAAAATTTCACTCTCCTGCAGATCTCGCATGGAAAATTGAGTGCCATCTCGGGAAGCTGATAGTCGGAAAGGGAAGCCCCATCAATATGGAACTTGGTGGTTCTGGAGGTGCATTGTCACTGGGCGGAAATTTTGTCGTTTAGCAAGGGTAATTGGTGATCGATCACTGAAGATCTGAATTCTTGCCCCCTTGAACTCCAACCTGGACTTGTTGTGGGTGGCCAGAACGAGGGCTTCTTTACTGTCATAGTAATGGAAACGTACGATAATGTCCCTGGGACTAGCCCCCGCAGGAGGCTTCGGGGCCAAAGACCTGTGTGCCCGGTCTAGGCGCAAATCTATATCCGGAATGTCAGGAGTGAGGGTGTTAAAGAGGCTTAATAAATAAGGACGAATCCCTCTGTCCCCAATGTTTTCCGGCACTCCCCTAATCCGCAAATTTTGGCGTCATTCCCTATTCTCCAGATCCTCCTGCTGGGACTGGAGCATGGAGACTGAGTGTTTGAGAGAAGCATTGTCCTCTTCCAGAGCATGCACGTATTGAAGGAGGTCATCAAACTTGGATTCAAGGGTGTCTGTACGTTCCCCTAAATGTGTTATTTCACCTCTCAATTCCTGAGCAAGCTTCCCAACTTCT
This sequence comes from Glandirana rugosa, assembly GCA_018402905.1. Classification (NCBI taxonomy): domain Eukaryota; kingdom Metazoa; phylum Chordata; class Amphibia; order Anura; family Ranidae; genus Glandirana; species Glandirana rugosa. The sequence goes on from BLSH010112747.1 coordinate 11,253, forward strand.
TGTGTGATATTTCAGGTAAGGTTCTGCAAGAGAGACTGTAGCTTAAGGTCCAGGACTTCAACAGTGACAGGAGACGAAAGGGTATTGGTCGGGAGGGTGGGAAACTGTTGGGAAATCCCTCCATTTGCCCCCATCGGAGCTTGAGGGTCTGGTAGACAGTCTTGCATGGTAAAAGCTGGGGATTCCGGTCTGAGTAGAAACCTGTCTAGGGTCTGGGAGGACCGCGGTTCCATGGATGATGGGAGAGTTGCCTTCTTAGGTCCTATCTTCACCATGAGCTGTTCAGATGTGTTGGTAAGTGGAGAATGGGGCTCCCGTGGTTGTTGGAAGCTCTAACTTGCTACGCGGGAGCCTTAAGGAGGCAGCAGGGACAAGGGTGGCAAAGTCACATGCCTGTCATATTCAGGAATCCATCTCCATGTTCACTGTCCGTTGGAGACATGAGATTGACATATATAGGAATTCTGTCAGTTGTATTGTCAATGAAGTCCAGTGATTTCAATTATGTGGGATTCCCTACATGGGTGGTAGTATCCCCCATTAGGAGAGCAGAGCAGCTTATTTACAGGTCCTGGGGGGCTGAGACCAAGCCTAGAAACAGCCGACCGGCTCCGTAGCCTCTTTAGGGGGAGTTGTTCCGGGTGCCTGAGTTCCCCATATATATGAAAAGACCCTCCAAGGGTAACTGGAATGTATTTTTAAATGATTATGGCCGTTAGTTAAGGCCTTAGAAGCTCTATGGAGGTGGTATGAGTATGGGCAAAATAGCGGCCGGTGTATGATCCAAAAGGCCTCAGCCTGTGCCCCAGTTGGAAATGTCTCTATACCAGTTCAGAAGGGGAGCCCTTAATGTTGAGCGGTCTTCCAGTGACCAGCGGAGTAGTAGGGAATAGCTGTATGTGGAGTGGGTGCTCCGCTACGGCGTCCGTTAGGTCCGCCCTTGTAGGCCGCAAAAAAGCCGCGGCCTAAATTTTTGCCGTTGCGGACCTCCGTCTCCAATCTGCACCAAAATTAGTGTGGAGTGTAGCCTGAGGGACGGGGAGATGGATCGGTGGGTTGTGGTAGCTCTCCCATGTCTTGAAAGGGATTCCTCTGGATAGTGTGCAGAGTTGAGGAGCAGCTCGGAGACACGTCCTGCTCCGTTCACGTCCAGCCACGCCCCCCCAGTAGTAGTTATTTTTAGAACGATAAACTTTCCCTCAAAGCACCAACAGGAACCTGGCCCTAATGCAACTGTAGTTGTTTTTAGAATGATAAACTGTCCCTCAGAGCACCAACAGGAACCTGGCCCTAATGCAGTAGTAGTTGTTTTTAGAATGGTAATCTCTCCCTCAAAGCACCAACAGGAACCTGGCAATAATGCAGTAGTAGTTGTTTTTAGAACGATAAACTCTCCCTCAGAGCACCAACAGGAACCTGGCCCTATTGCAGTAGTAGTTGTTTTTAGAATGATAATCTCCCTCAAAGCACCAACAGGAACCTGGCCCTAATGCAGTAGTAGTTGTGTTTAGAATGATAAACTCTCCCTCAAAGCACCAACAGGAACCTGGCCCTAATGCAGTTGTATTTGTTTTTAGAACGATAATCTCTCCCTAAAAGCACCAACAGGAACCTGGCCCTAATGCAGTAGTAGTTGTTTTCAGAACGATAAACTCTCCCTCAAAGCACCAACAGGAACCTGGCCCTAATGCAGTTGTAGTTGTTTTTAGAACAATAAACTGTCCCTCAGAGCACCAACAGGAACCTGGCCCTAATGCAGTAGTAGTTGTTTTTAGAATGATAAACTCTCCCTCAAAGCGCCAATAGGAAACTGGCCCTAATGCAGTTGTAGTTGTTTTTAGAACGATAAACTGTCCCTAAGAGCACAAACAGAAACCTGACCCTAATGCAGTAGTAGTTGTTTTTAGAACGATAATCTCTCCCTCAGAGCACTAACAGGAACCTGGCCCTAATGCAGTTGTAGTTGTTTTTAGAACGATAAACTGTCCCTCAGAGCACCAACCGGAACCTGTCCCTAATGCAGTAGTTTTTAGAACGATAAACTCTCCCTCAAAGCACCAACAGGAACCTGGCCCCAATGCAGTAGTATTTGTTTTTAGAATGATAATCTCTCCCTCAGAGCACAAACAGGAACCTGGCCCTAATGCAGTTGTAGTTGTTTTTAGAACAATAAATTCTCCCTCAGAGCACAAACAGGAACCTGGCCCTAATGCAGTTGTAGTTGTTTTTAGAATGATAAACTCTCTCTCAAAGCACCAACAGGAACCTGGCCCTTATGCAGTTGTAGTTGTTTTAGAACGATAAACTGTCCCTCAGAGCACCAACAGGAACCTGGTCCTAATGTAGTAGTAGTTGTTTTTAGAACGATAATCTCTCCCTCAGAGCACAAACAGGAACCTCTCCCTAATGAATTAGGAGATGGCTTTATAACGATAAACTCTCCCTCAGAGCACCAACAGGAACCTGGCCCTATTGCAGTAGTAGTTGTTTTTAGAACGATAAACTCTCCCTCAGAGTACAAACAGGAACCTGGCCCTATTGCAGTAGTAGTTGTTTTTAGAACGATAATCTCCCTCAAAGCACCAACAGGAACCTGGCCCTAATGCAGTAGTAGTTGTTTTTAGAACGATAAACTGTCCCTCAATGCACCAACAGGAACCTGGCCCTAATGCAGTTATAGTTTTTTTTAGAACGATAAACTGTCCCTTAGAGCACAAACAGGAACCTAGCCCTAATGCAGTTGTAGTTGTTTTTCGAACGATAATCTCTCCCTCAAAGCACCAACAGGAACCCGGCCCTAATGCAGTAGTAGTTGTTTTTAGAACGATAAACTGTCCCTCAAAGCACCAAGAGGAACCTGGCCCTAATGCAGTTTTAGTTGTTTTTAGAACAATAAACTGTCCCTCAGAGCACCAACAGGAACCTTGCCCTAATGCAGTTGTAGGTGTTTTTAGAATGAAAAACTCTCCCTCAAAGCACCAACAGGAACCTGGCCCTAATGCAGTTGTAGTTGTTTTTAGAACGATAAACTCTCCCTAAGAGCACAAACAGGAACCTGGCCTTAATGCAGTTGAAGTTGTTTTTGGAACGATAAACTGTCCCTTAGAGCACAAACAGGAACCTGGCCCTAATGCAGTTGTCATTGTTTTTAATCGGGGTGCCAAAACTCGAACTTTGAACCCCGGAGACAGAGTGCTGGTGCTAGTCCCCACGGTTGAAAGTAAATTCCTAGCAAAGTGGCAGGGTCCCTTTGAAATTAGGAAAAGAGTAGGGGAAGTGAACTACAAAGTTTACCAGCCAGGGAATAGGAAACTAGAGCATACTGTATATATCATGTCAATCTCTTTAAACCCTGGAAGGACAGAGAGACTTAATTGACAGTGCCAACAATGAAGTGAAGGAATTTGTAAGTAAAAATAGAGACTTTTTCTCTCCCCTACCCAGACTGACCACCGTAATACAACATGATGTAATTACAGAACCAGGAGTCCACGTAAATGTAAAACTCTACAGGATACCTGAGGCTAGACCGGAGGCTGTTGCGAAGGAAATAAAAAACATTAGAGTTGGACATGATAGAGGAGTCCCACAGTGCCTGGTCCAGCCCCATAGTGCTGGTCCCAGGTGGCATTATCAGGTTCTGTAATGACTTAAGAAAGCTGAATATGCGGGGTCCCGTGATAGTTGCTCGACACGGGAGCTCCGCACCTACCCGGGCTACAAGAGTCCCAGGCTACTGAAGCAGCAACCCAGGAGTGCCGAACACAGGACGGTGATACACCCCAAAGCCCCCTAAAGCAGCGGACATCTGGATCTTCAGGAAGGGCAGGGTCCCAAGCTGTCACCAGGTCTCCTCACTCCCAGGTGTACCAATATGGCCGTGGCCACGGCCCAACAAGATACATGTCCCTAAAGCGGCAGCAGCACCCGCTCAGATCAGCCTGATAAAGCCCGACGTGGCTTGGAAAGCACCCCATTCACAGGGGAAGTCGGTGGCAGGGGCTTTTCCATCCTCCTAAGCCCCCCTCCAGCCGCTACAGCTACACCCGGGTGCACCAAGATGGCCACCGGTGCGGCCTAACGAATGCTGCAGCCCTCAGACAGCCATTAAGCCCCCCCAGGGCTCATGCTAGAAAGGTGTGCCAGCACTCCAGACCCCCTAGGACTGCTCCAAGGCCTCTACAACACACCTCAGAGTCCTCTACCAGCTTTGCCAGCAACCAGTTCCAGCTCAGGGCTATTTAAGCAGTCTAAGGTAAGTCCTATCACACCTCCGCTTTTTAACCTGAGAACCCAGGCCCCCCCCTCCCAGGAGGGGAAAAGGAGCAAGGAAAGGGAGAGCTAAGCTTTCGCTGTAACCCCCCTGAACTGCCCGCAGATACGAGGCACAGGGTATCACGCATTTAGTGAACCCCAACACCACCCTGAATGCAGGGCTTGACTGTGAGAAGGTCCCTCACACATCTCTTCCTAGAGACTGACCAGACCCATCCCCCCGACATGGCCACAGCAGGGGCTCACCCTTCTGCTTAAACCTCAGAGGTAACTTCTGAGCATAGGCCAGTCTTAACCCCAGCTACTCTCACCCTCACTCCAGGACCCAATTTAGCCACACACCAACTCCTTTCGGTGTCCCCGGCCTCCACGGAATCGCCATTACGCCACATGATCGAAGACTTTCCAGTCACCCCGGTAGGCCCCTTTCCAACCAACCTGTCAGAGGTCCACAACCCCAGCACCCCTGCCCAGGACTCCCTCCTCAATATGGCAGACTTATTCATCAAATTTTCCAATCTACTGGAGAGAGGCCTGGCAAACACGGCTGCAAAAATTACAGGGGACATAAAGGCAGACTTCCACATCTTAGGCTCCAGGATGGAAGCCATTGAACAAAAACTGGATATTACGGTGGCCAGAACTAACCAAAACTCAGCCCATATTCAAATACTGCAAGATCAACTGGACACTGCCCTTGCCAGAATCGATGATCTCGAAAACAGATCAAGACGATACAACTTCATAGTAACTACTTCAGCCCCGGAAGGATTTTCCAGGTTAGGACCAGAGCACTTTTTGCGATTCGGCACTGTGTTGCTTTAACTGACAATTGCGCGGTCGTGGGATGTTGTACCCAAACGGAATTTGTGTCCTTTTTTTCCCACAAATAGAGCTTTCTTTTGGTGGTATTTGATCCCCGCTGTGTCATTTTTGATCGCAGCTATAAACAAAGTAAGAGCGACAATTTTGCAAAAAAAACAATATTTCTTACTTTTTGTTAAAATTCAAATCCAAAAAAAAAAAAATATAAAAGAACATTTTTTTTCATCGGTTTTTGGCCAATTTATATTCTTCCTCATATTTTTGGTTAAAAAAATCACAATCTGCGTTTATTGATTGGTTTGCGTAAAAGTTGCCACTTTTACGGATGATGAGAATTCATTTCTGGGTTTTTTTTTATTTTTTTACTAGTAATGGCGGCGATCTGCGATTTTTAGCGGTACTGCGATTTTGGGGCGGACATGTCGGACATTTTTGATACTTTTTTGGGACCAATGACATTTATACAGCGATCAGAAATGTAAATGTCCACTGATTACTGTATAAATATCATTGGCAGGGAAGGGGTTAACCTGCAGGGGGAGATCTAGGGATTAACTGTGTTCCCTAGGCGTGTTCTAACTGTGGGGGGGCTGGGCTACCATGGGCATAAGAAATCTAACTGATCCCAGTGACAGGGATCAGTAGATCTCTTATGTCCCCATTGACAGTATGTAAACATGGCGGTTCCCTGCTCTTTGGCCATGGCAGCTCATCGCAGCCCCGAGCCGCGGGCACACTCCTCCAGAGTGTGTTGGGAACGATAGCGCCGCCGGTGGAGCACTTGCCCCCTAGCTGCGCCTGCATGAATCGCCGCCTATCTACGGCGATTCGCGGGACGCATCCACACTGCTGCAGTAAATATACTGTGCACAGTGCGGAACCGGGTAAGGGGCCTACCTGAATCTATCACAGAAGTCACACCAGCGGTCCAGGACCTGATCCTTTCTTTGATCCCCAATGTGCCTAAACATAGGTTGGAATTGGACAGAGCTCACAGAGCCCTGGGTCCCCCAAGGAAAGATGGCTCCCCTAGGGACCTAATCATAAAAAAAACACACTTCTATGCCATCAAAGAAGAAATAGTGAAAGCGTCCCGTGCTAACCCCACTATCACCTGCATGGGGCACCAAGTCCAGATCTTTGCGGACCTGTCTCCTACTACTATTCAAAAAAGGAGAGCCCTTAAACCACTCCTCCAAGTTCTCCAACAGAAAGAACTGAAATACTGGTGGGCCTTTCCTTTCGCTGTTAAATTCACTTTTAAAGGAAAACATTATCATTCTCAACGCTCCCAGAGGGGGAGAAACTCCTTCTAAACCTTCAATTGATTTCCCAAGAAGCCCCGATGGACCTTACTGACCTCGCCAGCTCCCAAACGAAAATACCTCTCCCAGCAAGCCCAGTCTCGCCACTCTGGACCAAGTCAAAGAGCAAGAAAGCCAAAGATAACAGACCCCCATGATTTGGACTCCAGACAACTTGGGACTACTCACATTTTTTTTCTTTTTTTTTTGTGGCCTGTGCCCTTCCTTGAGAGGGGGAAAGATCCCCCACTTTTTTTTTTTTTGGGAAGACCTAGTACTTGGGGCTACCATGCCCCTCCTCCTTAACCCTTTGGGCTCTGTTGTTTGTGGGTTGGTTATTACACAAACTTATTGGTCAGTTGAATAGTTAAATGCACATTTTAGTCCTCAAAAAGCCGTATTACTTACAGTTGTTATGGTTGCACTCTAAGATAGAATTGGGCCTAGGGGCGCCCAGGCCTTGGTAGGTCTCTATGTGCCTCCACATACCCCCGGGACTTCCCTGGAACTCCTCGGGTTAAGTTTCCTGCCCCGGGCAGGACAGATTGGTTCTTATATTGTTCCCTCCTCAGAGGGCTGGGATTGCAGGTCAGAGGGGATCTTTAACCCCTCAGGCTCCTCTTCCACTAGCCTACTATAGGAGTAATTGTTTCTACAAGATCTTATCTTTATCTATCTTTCTTTCCCTCCATTCTCTTCTCCCAATAATGCACCTAACATTTATTTCTGTTTCAGCCAATCCCGGATCAGCCGGCTGTGCATCGGGGTTCCCGGATGTCCTCAAATTCTCCTATAGCTCATTGGGAACTGCCAAAACAGCGATGAGTGATGCTGTGGACACAAGCTTTGATCCCCACAGGTTCCATGGCTAAAATACCGCAAAGACACCTTAAAATGGCCACCCATAGCACCCAGGGCCTAAATTCTCCCATAAAAAGGAGAAAAGTACTAGATCATTACAAATCCCTTAAACTAGATGTAGTCCTGATTCAGGAGACCCATTTCCCATAACGGTACAGCCCCAACTTCCTCCACTCACACTTTCCCACTTTCTTCTTAGCTAAAGCAGAGTCCAAAACTAAAGGGCTAGACATCCTATTCTCTAAAACATGTAGCTTCACCCCCTGTTTGGAAATTAAAGACCCTGAAGGGAGATTTGTCCTCATCAAGGGCACCATAGAAGGGAACCTATATACACTTGTTTCTTATTACGCCCTGAACAAAGGCCAATCTCGCTTTTTTAAATCGCTATTTGATACCACCCAACCCCACTTAGAAGGCAGAATAATACTGGGGGGGACTCCAACATCGCCTTTGATCAAGGCCTTGACAAATCTAGACCCCTAGGTAACCAACTGACATGCCCATCCAAAGCGAGCCTCAAAATAGCTAAACTACTTCACACACTCAATATGTCGGATGCTTGGAGGGAATTCAACCCAACCAAGAGAGTCTTCACACACTATTCTGCCCCCCCCCCCTCCATAACTCTTACGCACAAATTTACCATCTTCTAGTACAGACAAACACAATACCCCTAGTAACGTCCTCACGAATAGTCGACACAGCACTCTCGGACCATTCAATAGTAATTCTGTAAATCCGATCGGACCCACATTGCGCAAGACAGGCTACGTGGAGGTTGAATGAGTCGTTGCTTGACGATCCCATCAGAGTCACTGAGATCAATAACTCCCTCATGGAATATTTCCTTCTCAACAACACAGAAGGAATTTCCGCTGAAACCCTCTGGGCAGCCCACAAGGCCTTCCAAACCCCTGGCCTCCCAACTGGACAAAGCTAGGCTAGAACTGAATATAGCCCTAATGGCTAAAGCAGAAAAATCAATCCATTGGAGCGGACAAAAGTTCTACACGCAGAGCGGCAAATTGGGCTCAATGCTAACATCAAAGCTTACTCCTCGACCTCGTCATTTCACTCTTCCCAAAATTAGAATTCCCGGACAGGGCCTCACAACTAACCCCAACAAAAATCCTAGACACTTTCCACAGATTCTACACAGACCTATACTGCCCTCCCAAACAGAGCCACACAGACCCCACTCCATCGTTCCTGGACGCCATCCCCCTCCCCTCCCTGTCAACAGAACACAAATTTACTCTTGAGGCAGAGATCACAGAAGGAGAGATCTTGGGGGTCATCAAAGACCTGAGAAAGGGGTCTGCCCCAGGCCCTGACGGATTGTCCGTACCCTATTACAAGACCTTCACTGAGACTCTCTTTCCCTTCCTGTCTAAATTCTTTAACTCTGTAGCAAAGGGTACCCCTATGGACCCACAGCTTGGCCTTCATCACGGTGATACCGAAACCGGACAAGAATCCAGAGGAAGTCGGTAATTAAAACCAATTTCACTAATCAACAGCGACATCAAAATTCTGACTAAAATTCTGGCCAACAGGCAAGCTTCTTGTATCAATGCCTACATACACAAAGACCAGGTGGGCTTCATTCCAGCGAGGCAGGGCCCGGACCAGATCCGCGGAGCCATCGATCTGATCTCCATTCTACAATCCAATTGGGAGGGAGGCCCAAAACAACGAGGCATGGTCTTGTCGTTGGGTTTACAGAAGGCCTTTGATTCTGTATCTTGGACATACATATTTATGCTCCTAGAGAGATGGGGATTTGGCCAGCACTTCATAGGCACTATTGGAGCTCTCTACTCTTCCCCCACTGTTCGAATAAGGCTCCAGGGATTTTATTAAAATCCAATAAACATAGCTAAAGGGACAAGACAGGGATGCCCCCTGTCCCCACTCATCTTTGCTATTGCTATTGAAACATTAGCAACCGCAATCTGTCGAAACCCAGACATCAAACGAGTGACCTGCGGGGCCCAGAGTCATAAATGTGGTCTTTTTGCAGACAACATTCTCTTGTTCATTACATCCCCCACACCTCTCTTCCCATTTTAAACCGCGCATTAGACCTTTTTGCAAAAACTTAAAGTAAATTACTCTAAATCTCAGGCAATGAACATTTCACTTGCACCTGAAATAGTTACTTCTCTGCAACACTCATTCCCTTTCCAATGTAGCTCATCTTCAATTAAATACTTAGGCATTAACTTAACAGACAAAATAGAAAACATATATACCAACAATTATCCTCCCATATACCGAAAGCTTGAAGATGACCTGAAAACTTGGTAGAATATTAGACTCTCTTGGTTGCGTAGAATAAACGCAGTTAAAATGACACTCCTGCTGCAGATACTATACCTATTCCGAGCCTTACCTTTAACTATCAGAAAAGATCATCTCAAGGCATTTCAAAGCAAAATCCTCAGATTCATCTGGGGAAACTCGGGATACAGGTTTCCCCAAAATATCTTATACCGCCACAGAAAAAGAGGGGGCTTGGGTATTCCCGTTCTTAAATATTACCAAGCAGCCAGACTAGCACAGCTTTCCCTGGTTTATTGGAGGTACGAAAAAGCAGGTGGGATCCAGATTGAGAGGCAGGCTATCCCAAATTATACTATAGACTACCTTCTTTGGACTCCCGCTAAAAAAAGACCTCCTATTCTATCGCCCACTTTATCCCAAAACTTTACCCTTTGGGACTCCCTGCAGAACCGCCCTGAGCTTATTTCGCCCCTGGGAGGAGGATTTACAAATCCCTTGGGACTTGGAGACCTGGCACAGATCCTTCTCTAAATCATTTAGGGGCATCCTCAACACAGCCCTCATTGAAGCCAGTGTCAAGGTTATCATTAAGTGGTACCTCACCCCGACTAAGCTAGCATCCATTTACCCTGCAGCTGACCCACGGTGCTTCAGAGTGTGCTTCCTTTTGGGCTCAATGCCTCACATCTGGTGGGAATGCCCAAGGATACGTCCATTTTGCAGAAAAAACCTTATTGAAAATATGACCGAAACACAGGTCTCCAGAGATTGCTCTTCTCAATGCTCATATCCAGAACATGACCAAACCCAATAGAAAATGAGTGCATTTTATATTGCTCGGGGCCAAGCTTACCATAGCGAAGTCTTGGAAAAAAAATTAAGATTTCTTTTGCAGCCGCCATACGAAAAGTATCCTGGATCATGTCTCAAGAAAAGTTGTCCAGTGTACTCTCAGACACAACTGGGAGATTCAAGGCCATATGGGAGCCCTGGGTTGCTTACTTAGGAATCTCCTTCATCCCAGGACTGATCCGATTATTGGATAAGACTACTCCGACATGACTCTAGGTGCTCTGGTACCTTCTCTCCCCTCTTCTTCTTTTCCTTCTTTTCTCTCTTTTTTCGCTTTACTCGGTACCTCTCTCTAGTTTTCCTATGACGTAGCAGGTTCATATTTAAATTCATTCCAGTAGAAATGTGACAGGTTTGACCCAGGGCTCTTTTTTCTTAGATCTCCTATCACCTGTATGCAGAGACAGGAGATGGAACGTTGTCCCTCGTGCCTGCTCTCTCTCACTCAGTGGAGTGAAGCTTCCCCGTTCTGGCACAGCTTGATCCCACTTTGGGGTGTCGGTTTTCTGGGAGGCCGAGCCTACCACTGGGTCTCATCCAGAAGGTCCACTACACAGATCCTCCTTATTTTGAATGCTATCCAGCACCCTCGAAGAGATCCCGAGAGTCTAGTAGCCATTGTCACTATTACTCCTGTATAAGTGGATATCTCCTGCTTTACTACAATTTGATGTAATGTACCCTTCTCTCTTGTTGTTTTCAAAATTCAAATAAAAATCTTTGAAAGTAAAGAAAGTTGAATAACGTGTCTAAGTTTGACGCATACCCAATGCCGCGGGTTGACTAACTTGTGGACAGGTTGGGAGGTGCCCGGTACATAACAACCCTAGACCTAACTAAGGGCTACTGGCAGATCCCCCTAATGGATTCAGCAAAGGAAAAAATGGCCTTTTCTACTCCCAAGGGGTTCTTCCAGTACAAGCGAATGCCATTTGGACCGCATAGGGCCCTTGCATTGTTCCAGAGAATGATGGACAAAACGTTGAGGCCCCTATGCAGCCGCCTATTTAGATGATGTGGTCATCCACTGCCCAGATTGGGAATGACATCAGCCCAAATACAAGCAGTGGTAGATTCCCATAGGGAAGCAGGTCTAACAGCCAACCCAAAAAAGTGTGCCATAGGCCTGGAGGAGGCCAAATACCAGTTATTGGTCGGGGACTGATCAAGCCCCAGACCAACAAGGTCGAGGCAATTCAAAAGGGGCCTCAACCGGTAATTAAAAACAGGTTTGTGCCTTCCTGGGGATTACGGGGTATTACAGGCATTTCATACCTGACTTTGCCACCATTGCCACCCCTCTGACCGATCTGACGAAGGGTAGAGGGTTGGTCATGGTTAAATGGAATCCTGAAGCCGAGAAGGCATTCCAGAAGTTGAAGCAAGCCCTTTGTGTACAACCGGTGCTTGTGACCCTGGACTTCACAAAGGAGTTTGTTGTACAGACAGACGCCTCTGAGGTGTGGCTAGGTGCTGTACTGTCCCAGATCAGAGACAGTGAGAAACACCCGTCATCTACTTAAGCAGGAAGCTTAACAAACATTTAGAAACAATGCCATTGTGGAGAAGGAGTGCTTGGCTGTCAAGTGGGCCTTAGAGGCCCTGAAGTACTACCTGTTAGGAAGGTCATTTAAGTTAATCACCGACCATGCACCCTGAAATGGATGTGGGACAACAGGGAAAAAAATAGTCTTGTAACAAGGTGGTTCCTGGCTTTATAGCCCTTTAAATTTACACTGGAGCATAGAGCAGGTAAACGCCAAAACAAAGCGGATGCCCTCTCCCGGGTCCACTGTATGATTGGGACAATTGCTCAGCCACAGGGGCTTGAGCAAAGGGGGAGGATATGTGACAGCATGCAAGGCAAAGTGGTAGATGGACGCTACCTGTCGCCTTGTATGCGTTCATTTGGACTGGACTAAATGGAGTCCGGTCCGGGTTTTACCAGCCACTGTGGCAGGGCTGGTTCCTGTTCGGAGTTTGTGGTCCACTGGAGTCCACCAGCAGGTGGCTTAAATAATCAGTTTGGTGTTTGGACTATAAAGGTTTGCATTGGCTTATGTTTTTGTGGGTGTCGGGGACCAGCCCTACACCATATAGCGAGGAATCTCTATTGTTTAGTTTAGCACCAGATGGCAAGGACTTGTTTTCTATTTTGTTTGTTTTTATAACTTGCAAACCTTTGCTAATAAACCTGGCAACCTGCCAGATTTTAAAGAAAGTTGCCACATGCTGAATCTTCTCCCAGGAAAGGTGATCCCGACAAGCTATTCTCCCACAACATATATTTCTCCTATCTATCATTGTGAACTGCCTGACAAATACCTGGTGGTCCTGGTGGTCTTGGGTGAGCATCCCCCTGTTGTCATGGGTGGGCATCCGTGGATGGCATCCCTGGTGGTCCTGGGTGGGCTCCCTTGTGGTACTGGGTGGGGATCCTCAGGGGAGCTACACTGATAAACAATCAATGCAGACACCTCTGTCAGGAGAACCACTGGTTGGCTCTCCTCTACTCATGTCTGCAGATGCGAGTAGAGGAAAAGCTGATCTACGGCTCTTCCTGTTTACACTGTGATCAGCCGTGATTGGTCATGGCTGTCACGTGGTAAAGAACTTCCAACGGAGGATCTTTACTGAGATCTGTAATGCGGTGTGTCACACTGTCAGGATAATTGAACCTCCGCCTGGCTGTTATTTGTCTATAGGCCTTGCGGAAAGTAGTTAAATACAGTGCCTAGGGTCCCCTTTGTCTGTCTGTAAAGTGGCACATCTGTACCGCGTATAGAATCTGCTGCAGCAAAAATGAGATTTATAAGGAAAAAAATACATTTTCCCTGCAAGCTTTCTTTATTTTGTAAACAACGTATGATGAGCAACAATTTAGTGCATTTGAAATAAGCTTAGAGATTTTTTGGATAAATTCTGGTGTCTGTTTCGCAGACTTTGTGTAACAGGTGAGGAAAAAGTGGGCTTTGGGTGTTGGTGGTACCTTCAGACCGTAACCCTATAGAGGTACTGTTGATGAAAGCAAGAATTGGCCTTGCTGTAAAAAATGTAAATGTTATGCCCCGGTTAAACAGTGGTGGAAAAATTGGTGTTGGTGATGCCTTCACACTATAATACTATAAAAGTACTCTTGATGAAAGCAAGAATTAGCCTTGCTGTAAAAAAATTGGTCGTTGGGTGTTAATTGCCAGTGAAACCTATACCAAAAAATGTCTTTACGATAAAATCAACACCCACAAAGCTAGGCCGCCCAGGGTGGGTACCTGGGTATTGTGAGTACCTGAGTATTCCTGGATACCTGCGTATTATGATTACCTGAGTATTCTGGGAGTACCTAAGTGTTGTGAGTACCTGGGTATTCTGGGCGTACCTGAGTGTTTGTGATTGCCTGAGTATACTGTGATTACCTGAGGATTCTAGGAGTACCTGAGTGGCAAGGGCCTGAGTAGTTTAGGAGCACATGAGTTGTGAGGACCTGGTTATTCTGTGAGAACTTGAGTATTCTGCGAGTACCTGAGTAATAGTGTCAGTACCTGAGCATAGTGTGCGGGTACCTGAGTATTGGGTGAATACCTGAGTAATATAGTGTGAGTACCTGGGTGTTCTGTGAGTACCGGAGTGTGGAGTGAGTACCGAGTGTTGTGAGACCCTGTTTACTGTGAGTATTAGCGGCAGGCAGCCAGTGGTTAGTTAATTGGCTAGGGCATAATTCCCAGTCCCCACTAAATCAATAGGTACAATGCCCCAATGGGTATGGAGAAGCGTTTCGGTGTACATCTTGTCACATGTATGCGTTCCTTGATCATGAGATCGAGGGCGAATACTTCTGTACAAAATGCAAGAACGCTGTTTCCCTGGAAGCCCAGGTCCTGAATCTAAGGAAGCAACTGTCAACACTGAGATGGCTCTCCATACTTAAGGAGAGTTGGGATCGTACTCGGCAGGTGTCGCAGGGGCCAGCAAAGAGGCGGGTGGAGACATAGAGGTGCAGGCACCAGAACAGAGTAGTTGGGTGACAGTTAGGAAGGGTAGAAGGGAAAGAGTTAGGGAGGCTGATCCTGGCCTGGAGCATCCCAATAGATACACCCCGTTGGGTGATATTGCGGAAACTAGCCAGGAATCGGCATCATTGGAGCAGAGTGGCACCCCTAGCTGCCAGGGGAGTAACTCCTCCAGCGAGGGTGGGGATGAAGCCAGTGGAAAGGTAAGACAGATTGTGGTGGTAGGGGACTCCATTCTTAGAAACACCGAGAGGCCAATCTGTCACAAAGACCTGAAGCACCGAACTGTAAACTGTTTACCGGGCGCTCGGGTTCGGGACATCACGGATCGGGTGGACAGATGGCTGGGAGGGGCTGGGGAAGACCCAGCTGTCATGGTGCATGTTGGCACCAATGACAAAGTTAGAGGTAGGTGGAGTGTCCTAAAAAAGATTTCAGGGACCTAGGAGCAAAATTGAGGCTTAGGACCTCCAAGGTAGTATTCTCAGGAATACTACCAGAACCTCGAGCCACACCAGAGAGGCAGAGGGAGATTAGGGAAGTTAACAAGTGGCTGAGGAGCTGGTGTAGAAAGGAGGGTTTCGGGTTCTTGGAGAACTGGGCCGATTTCTCAATTGGTTACGAGCTCTATAGAAAGGATGGGCTGCGCCTAAAAGGGGGAGGTGCAGGCGGGATGGGAATGAGGATGGCCAAAAAGTTAGAGGGGCTTTTAAACTAGGCAACAGGGGGGAGGGTCCAGACTTAGAAATAGCCAGAGTGGAATTGAGTACAGGGGGTAGTATTGGAGGGAGGAGTGATAGGCCCAATAAAGAATTTAAATCCGAGGCGAGTAGCGTCACATATCCTATATGCAAAAGAGGATTACCCAACAGGGGAATAGTAGGTGTCCAGACAAAACTACGTGGCTTGTTCACTAATGCCAGGAGTCTGGCAGACAAGATAGGAGAACTAGAGTTACTACTGTACGAGGAGGAATTAGACTTTGTGGGAATTCTGGAGACTTGGTTCAACAGCTCTCATGATTGGCTGGCTACCATTCAGGGGTATTCCCTATATTGCAGGGACAGGGTGGGAAAAAAAGGGGGAGGGGTATGCCTGTATATAAAAAATGACATGAGAATAAATGTGAGGGATGACATTAGTAGTGGATCCGGGGAGGAAGTTGAAGCCTTATGGCTAGAGCTACAAAGGGAGGATAGCAGGGGGAAAGTAATACTGGGAATATGCTATAGGCCCCCAAATCAGAGGGAGGAGGGGGAGGCAGACCTCCTATCGCAATTTGGAATAGCAGCTAGGATGGGAAGTGTTATTATAATGGGGGATTTTAATTACCCAGATATTGACTGGGAGGAAGGTACTGCACATTCAGCTAAGTCTCGTCATTTCCTAAATGTCCTGCAGGACAATTTCATGGGTCAAATAGTAAATGCACCAACAAGAGAAAAAGCATTATTAGACCTTCTGATCACTAACAACACAGACCTGATCACAGACGTGGAAGTAAGGGGCAATCTAGGAAATAGCGATCACAGGATAATTAGTTTCAGTATAAATTACACAAATGAGAAACATAAGGAGAATACAAAGACGCTGAATTTTAAGAGAGCCAACTTCCTTAAACTACGCTCCATGCTGGAAGATATTAGCTGGGATAAAATTCTAGGAACAATGAAGGCGGAGGAAAAATGGGAGTGCTTCAAGAACACACTAAACAAAGGTATTAGCCAGTGTATCCCAACGGGGAATACATTTAAAAGGGCTAATCAAAGATCAGGATGGCTTAATGCCGACATAAAGGCACACATAAAAGCAAAGGAGAAGGCCTTCAAAAAATACAAAACTGAGGGGACCATATCAGATTTTCATATCTATAAAACACGCAATAAGGAATGCAAAGGGGCAATCAGAGCAGCTAAGATAGAACATGAAAGACACATAGCAGAGGAAAGTAAAAGGAATCCCAAGAAATTCTTTAAGTATATAAACTGTAAGAGAGGGAGGTCAGATCATGTTGGCCCCATATAGAATGATGAAGGTAATCTAGTTGCAAAGGATGGAGAAATGGCAAAGGTGTCTGACTGAGGATAAAATCAGAAATAGGCTTGAAAAACTGAACACTAATAAGTCACAGGGACCAGATGGCTTACACCCGAGGGTCCGTAAGGAACTTAGCCAAGTTATTTCCAGACCCTTGTACCTAATCTTTAAGAGCAGTTTTCTGACTGGTATGATACCAGCTGATTGGAAGAAAGCCAATGTAGTACCAATATATAAAAAAGGACCAAGATATATCCCTGGGAATTACAGACCAGTTAGCTTAACATCAATAATTGGCAAGCTCTTGGAGGGAATAATAAGGGATTACATACAAGATTATTGTAACGAAAATGGTATCATTAGTGGTAATCAGCATGGGTTCATGAATGATCGTTCTTGCCAAACCAATCTATTAACCTTCTATGAGGAGGTGAGCTGCCATCTAGATAAGGGAAGGCCTGTAAACGTGGTGTATCTGGATTTTGCGAAAGCATTTGATACAGTTCCCCATAAATGTTTACTGTACAAACTAAGGTCCCTCAACATGGATCAAGAGGTGAGCACCTGGATTGAAAATTGGCTACAAGGGCAAGTCCAGAGGGTTGTGATAAATGGGGAGTACTCAGAATGGTCTGGTGTAGAAAGTGGAGTTCCCCAAGGTTCTGTCCTGGGACCAATCCTATTCAATTTTTTCATAAACGACTTGGAGGACGGGGTGTAGAGCTCAATCTCAATATTTGCAAATGATACCAAGCTAAGCAGAGCAATAAACTCTCCACAGGATGTGGAAACCTTGTAAGAAGATCTGAATAAATGAATGGGGTGGGCAGACAAGTGGCAGATGAGATTTAACATAGAAAAATGTAAGATAATGCATTTGGGTGCCAAGAACAAAAAAGCAAACTGCTCACTAGGGGGAGAGCCTCTGGGGGAATCTAGAATGGAAAAAGACCTAGTGGTCCTGGTGGAGAACAGGCTCAGCAGTGGCATGCAATGCCAAGCTGCTGCAAACAAAGCTAACAAAGTGTTGGCATACATCAAGAAAGTGATCAACTCCAGGAATAAAACAATAATTCTCCCACTATACAAATCTCTGGTGAGGCCGCACCTGGAGTATGCCGTCCAGTTCTGGGCACCAGTCCTCATGAAGGATCTCCTGGTATTGGAAAGGGTACAGAGAAGGGCCACAAAGCTTATTAAGGGATTGGAGGAGCTAAGTTATGAGGAAAGATTACAAGAACTGAACTTATTCTCTCTGGAGAAGAGATGCTTGAGAGAGCATATGATTTCAATGTACAAATACTGTACCGGTGACCCCACAGTAGGTACAAAACTATTCCGGTCAAGGGAGCACACAAAGACACTTAGCCATTCACTAAAAAAATGGAAGAAACGCGGTTTAGACTTAAAAAGCGTAAAGGGTTCTTTACGGTGAGAGCAGTGAGGATGTGGAATTCTCCTCCACAAGCAGTAGTCTCTGCTGGGAGTCTAGAAAATTTCAAAAAACTATTAGATGCACACCTAAGGGACCACAACATTGCGGGGTATACATTTTAATACTGATATTAAAAACACACATATGTTGGACTTGATGGAATTGTGTCTTTTTTCAGCCTTGTTTACTATGTAACTATGTAACTATGTAAACAAATTGTTTAGTGCCTAGACAGTCTTGCAGAGACTGCACATCCCAAAAACACTTAATCTTGATTAGTGGGGGATTAAGTGGGGGCTTGATAGCTGCTGCTAATCCAGAAATGATTAATTTTGATAAATGTCAGCCGGTCAATGGAGTGGTGGACAGATGCATTCTTTTATCTGTCACAAAAACCTCCAGCAGCACTGAATGCCCATTTGGAAAGCATGCTGGATTCAGGGCAGCCGAGCAGCTCAATTGCATACTGGGCAAGTTCTGGCCAGTGGGCTATTCTCATGACCCAGTAACCCAGTGGATCAACTGGAAAGCTCCCAACGTCGGTGTTCACCCCTAGAAAATCTTCTACCATATGATGCAGATGTTGCCGATGGGATGTGAAAGCTGACAGCCATGGGTGCCGAGGACTAAAAAAATGTTAAAAGGCATCACTGAGGCAGCCAGCTTCTCCACTGCTCCTCCTTTGACCAATAGAAGCTTCAAAACTAGTTTTTCCTGGTGCATCATGGCAGCATACACATGGGTTGTGGCTCCGCCCCCACAACATGATAGGACTGGTTAACTATAAATCAAAGATAGACCCGGCTCACCGCATTCTCCTTTTTTTCCTCACCTGATCAGGACTGGAGTCGCGAGGTATCCCTTACCGCTTGTCGCCCCAGCCAAGTTCAGCCTCTCTTGGTTGGAAGTCCTTCCTGTACAGTCTCTAAACGAGCTATATGGTTGGAAGCCCCATTCTGGTGGTCTGGGGGGCATATTTCAGCTTCTCCTGGGTGGATGTCCTTCCTGTACAGTCTCTAAATGAGCTATATGGTTGAAACCCTGGGTGGATGTCCTTCCTGTACAGTCTCTAAATGAGCTTTATGGTTGGAGCCCGATGCTGGTGCAGGCCTCTCAAAGAAAGCTTTAAACAAGCTTTGACGTAAGTGACAGCGTTTCCCTTTGCTTTCCATATGCTTTTAACTTCTTTTCTCTGTTTTGTGGGCGTTTGCCATTTCTAAGATGGCTGCAACAATGCAAGTTCACTCTGAGCATGAGAGGCAGGAAGTGATGCGGTCTCTGTGACCAGTTTCCTGGCTGGAATTTCACCAAGATGATGATCTGAGTATGCTCAGGCACTGATCTCA
>BLSH010112747.1:34082-51106 GCA_018402905.1 Glandirana rugosa
TCTCCTCTCCTTCAAACCTCCGTAACTTCGT
Source organism: Glandirana rugosa (assembly GCA_018402905.1). Classification (NCBI taxonomy): domain Eukaryota; kingdom Metazoa; phylum Chordata; class Amphibia; order Anura; family Ranidae; genus Glandirana; species Glandirana rugosa. Next base: position 34,114 of record BLSH010112747.1, read on the forward strand.
CACCTTCTGTATGCAATTTGGAATTCTCTACTAAAAGTAGGGGTCTTTAGTACCCTCATCATACACCGACCCTCCTATCATGTTGTGGGGGCGGAGCCACAACCCATGTGTATGCTGCCATGAAGATGCACCAGGAAAGGAAAATTACGGAAAGGTGAGTATACAATTTTCCGTTTTCCATGAGACTGCAACCTAGTAGAGTCTGGAAAGGTGTTACATAAACTCCTCTTTAAGGTTTCCTGAAAATAATTCATCCTCTGCTCCCTCTATGTCGACGGGATGAGTTCCGAGACTTTCCCCTTGTAACGGTATTCAAGAAGGGTTGCCAACCAATAATGATCCTTCTCCTTGATGCCACAAATTTTCGGGTCCTTTCGCAAGCTTTGAACCATAAGGGAGTTTGGGGAGGCATGAGAAGCAGAGTCCCCTGGGTCACTAAAGATTACAGTATCTGGAACTGCCTTCTCCCAGCCACATACTACTCCCATGATTTCTGGGGATGAAAATCATCTCTTAAGGTTTAACGTATGTCTTCCACTGCTTCAATGCCTCCAAACTTCCTCTCCTCTCTTCCTCTCCTCTTGTGTGTTCTGTGTCGCTGCAAGAATGGTGCCTGCATAGAGCGGGCCTTGAAGGCAAAGGAAGTTCTCCTCTTACTCCCGCAGCTCTGCAGTGCCCTGTCCATAATGCCACACAGGGTCTTCTCCAGCAATAAACACAACAGGGATCATGTCACTGATGCATGCACTGTCACGACTTACCATCCTTATTGCCTCCTCAAATGGAAACAGTAGAGTGCATGCATATTTTATCAGCGGCATGGGGAGAAGAATCAGAGCTGTCCTGATCCTGTCAGCAGAGGAGGCAATCGAGGAAGAGGAGGAGGAGGGTGGAGCTGACAAATCTTGCAACATCACCATAAGCTATATGGAAACATGGTGGCAACAGAAGCTCCAGCGCTGAGCCCTGTCCTGCATCCTTTCCTAGTTTCAAGCAGAGTTACCCAGTGTGCTATGAAGAAAATATAGCATCCCTGACCATGCTTGCTGGACCACGTGTCAGCAGTAATGTGTTGCTTGCTGCTTACTGCCTTGCCCAATGATATTACAACATCGCCTTCCATGTGATGGTACAGAGCTGGAATGGGCTTACATGCAAAGAAATAGCGATTGGGAACCTGCCATTTTGGCGTAGCACGTGCTGCAAATTCATGCAAGGGGGCAGAATCCACCAGATGGAAAGGCAGGAGTTGTAAAGCCAGCAATTTGCAGAAACTGGATTTTAGATGCTGGGCATGTGGGTGCAAGGACTGTATTTTTTTTTTCATTGCGGCCGCTGGGGCAAAGAACTCTGCCTGCTATATTTTACAGCTGGTGGTGTGCTACTGGCAGACATGCTGCAAAAACCTGTGACAACCTCTGCTATACCATCATCCCTGTCAGTGGAGGCTGCTGAGAGGTCACGAGATATAGCAGGGATAGACCTGAAAGGTGGGGAGTGAGGAGAAGAAGAATTGCGACCCTTTTGTGTGGCTTTCAGGTACTCTTGCCAAAGGGCTGAGTGGTGGGAGGTTAAATGCTTCGTCAAACATGTAGTACACAAATGGCTGGTGTTTTTGCCACGCTTGATGTGCTTGAGGCAAAGTTTGCAAATTTCAACAGTGCAACAGTGTGGCTGAACATGTGCTAAAAAAGGCCCAGACTGCTGAGCTGTGGGAAGTGGGCTGGGAGATAACAGCTCCACAATCTGATGGAAAAGGGTGGCTGCTCTCTTCTCTTCAATGATGACTGCCTCTGGAAGACATCCTGCCTCATTGGGTTTGTGCCTCACCCTCACTTTCCTCATCTGCTCTATCCGGCACCCAAGTCACGTCAGTGACCTCATCATCCCCTCCATCTTCAACATCACTGGAACCAACTTAGCAATACGCTGTGGCTGGGGGAACATGACTGCCTATTTCTTGTTTATCAGTATTCTCCCCTCTCTGTAGGCTCATGTTCCTACCTTCCTCAACCTCAAAGTCAGAACCAACAGCTGAATCAGGTAATGCCTGTGCACCATCAGGGAGCAATTGGCTGATGCTGTGTTCAAATAACTCAGTTGGGGGGGAGGAGCCCAAGATGGCGCTGGCGTGAACTCCTAGAGCACTCCCTGGAGAGTAGGCCGCCCTGAGAACGTCCTAGCAGGCAGGCAGCTGGCAGATGAAGAGCGTCGCTGGCTGAGAGTCCTGCCCCCCCTTCCCGATACCTCGGACCCCCAGTAGCGGTGTCCTGTGCACTCGGAGTGGCCTGTGACTGAGGGGAGGAGGAGGCGTCCCGTGTCGGAGCTGGTCCCTGGTCGGAAGGCCGCGAGGAGGGGAGGAGGAGCGTGCTCGGAAGCAGCCATGGCGCTCGCTCGCTCCACGGACGCGGTAAGCGCCATACGGAGTGGACCCGCCGAGAAGATAACGTGGGAAGGTCGGAGGGAAGGTCGGAGGCAGCAGCGTGGAAAGTGCCCACAAGAGGGAAGCCCTGGAAAAGGGGAAGGGAGGTAAAGAGGACGGTTGGTCTGCCCTGTCATCTGGAGGCGGTAAGTGGGGGAAAGAGGTGGAGAGCGGTGGCTACCTACAGATAAGAGGAAAAGCAGGCGAGCTGAAGGTGAGAAAGGGAGGTGCCAGAAGGCTAGACCGAGGTGAAGAACCCCACTAGGAGGAAAAAAAAAGAGGGGGAGAAGTGGGGGGGACTGCGGAACACTACACCTCAACCACCCTCAACCACCCCCCCGGACCTCTGTCTCTGGCACACTGAGCCAACCGGCGCTCTGCACCCTGCATTACTCCCTGGTCCCCCTACCCCCAGACCCCCCACTGCCGGCCACCTAAGGCGGAGGAAAAGTGGTCTAGAGTGGACCCACCCTCCCATTCGCCCAGGTTCTGGTTGGGACCGCATACCCATAGGATATTGCTGTCAGTCGATAGGGGTGCCATCGGGACTGAGCCCTAGGAGCCCTCAGTGGCCTAAGACACGTACTAGGCAAAAGAAGGAGACACGACTAAAGTGTGAGGGCCAATAAGACATCTTGGAGGAAAATGGGCAAAGTAACGAAGAGTGCAGGGGGGAACCCACCAAGGGTGAGTTCAAGTCCCAGCACTATTAAAAAATTCATGGTGCAAAGTGGTGAACAAATAAGCCCACTGAAGCAAATAGGGACAAAAAGTAAACAAAAAGACACAAGCACCAAAACATCACAAAATAGACCTTCAATGGGGCTAAGTGTAGAAGGCCAAGGAAGAAAAGAACCACCACATACAACAATAGAATAACAACAAACGGGGGGACAGATGCCCACAAAAACGGAAATAGCAGAGATGTTTATGCGGCTGGAATCATCTCTTAAAGGGGAAATGACAAATACTCGGGAGGACTTGAGTCAGATTCTGAAAAGGGTGGAGGAAACAGAGGAAAGAGTAGAGTCTCAAGAAAAAGAGATACAGACCCTTAGAGAACAAATAAATAAGATTCAAAGAGAGCAGCGAGAGATAAGGTATAGAATAGAAGATCAAGAAAACCGCAATAGAAGGAAAAACCTAAGAATACGAGGACTACCGGAGACCGTACCCGAGGAGGAGCTACAAAAGAGCCTGGACATAATGTTTGGCCCCCTGCTAGGGAAAGCGGGCGCAGACAGGGTTAAAATGGAGAGGGTACACAGGATACCGAAACCCAGCCACTTAGGAAAGGACATACCGAGGGACGTAATTGCTCGTTTCCATAATTACAGGGATAAAGAAGAGATGTGGCAGAAAATGAGAACAGGACATAAGATAATCTTTGAAAAAGCTGAGATAAAAATATTCGCAGACCTGGCAAGGGAAACACGTTCTAGGAGAAAGGCACTTAATCCACTACTGGAACGATTAAAACAGCAGGGGTGCCAATACTCATGGGGTTTCCCAGCATGCCTAATAGGTAAAAAGGAAGGTAGGTCAGCGAGACTGAGGTTCCCAGAGGAGACAGAGGGATTCTGCAGAAAATTGAGCCTACACATACCCGATATGCCAGGATGGAGGGGCAGGGAAGAGCAAATAAAGACGAACGAAGACTGGCAATGGAAGCGAGTCCCGTAAAGGGATGTGGCAGGGGGACTGGGGGGCGGAGGGGGGGTGAAGGAGGAAGGGGCAGGAAGGAGGGGCGGCCCTACAGGTTCCAGGAGTGGGAAGGAGGAACCCCCAGGAAAAGGGGAGATGGAGAACATGGACCAGCGCCAAACAGGAGCTTCATCCCGGGGGCAACCAGGGGGGGGAGATGGGAACATCCCCCGCCCACCAAGGTGGAAGGTCAGAGGAAGACCAAAAAGCCCCACAAGGGAAGGGTCAGGGGGAGGGAAGGGGAGGGATCAGGTCTTCCGAGGAAGAAAGAGTAACAGACGAAAGGGATTAAACGAAGGGTCCATATATCCAGTCTGGGTGCTCATTTATAAACTGAGCACCAAGTATAAAGAGGATGGTTAAGATTATAACATATAATGTGAGGGGGATGAGGTGCCCTGAAAAGAGACATAAAGTATTGCAGGAGCTGGTAGAAATAGCGTTTTTACAGGAGACGCATTTGTCAAATGAGGAAAAAACGAGAATTTTCTCTCAGAGGTATCCACTGTGGTTCCAAGGGGACTCACAAACAAAAAGAGCCAAAGGGGTAGCAATTGGGTTCTCAAGGAAGGTACAGTTCGCAATAAAAGAAAGGCTAGTAGACCCAGAAGGAAGGTTTATATTCCTAAAAGGGTAAGCTAGATAACAAAGAGTGTACCCTGGTCAACATATATTGCCCTAACAAAGACCCGGCAGGACCCTGGAGAAACTGAGGGAATTTAAAGAAGGGTTAGTAATAGTTGCGGGGGACTTTAATTTTAGTCTGGACCAAATGTGGGACAGTACGTCCCATGCGCAGGGGATCTCAAATATAAAGAGAGGAAGAGTAAAAAAGAAGATATTCCAGAATCAGTTGATTGACGCCTGGAGGGAATGGCATCCGAAAGAGAGAGATTATACCTTCTATTCCCCTGTGCACGGGACGTACTCCAGAATAGACTATATTCTAGTGGAACATAGAGAATTAGATAGAGTGGGGAAAATAAAGCAGTAAGAGAAAGGGACATAGTGATTTGGAATTATATGAACTATTCTTTTTTTAATTAAAAGCAGAAAGACCACTATGAGCCTGGGCACAGCATGAGAATAAAAGCTGAATTGTAAGAGGCCCAGGAAATCAGCTGATGTGGTAAAAAAATAAAAAATAAATAAAAAATAACTCAGTTAACTCCTCCATGCATGATGCTGGGGCTATGGCAGGAGTAGCTGTGGACAAGAAGGCAGAATAAGTTGCTCTGGCAGCTGCAGTGGACTGCACACTAATCTCTGCTTGCATTGACGTGCGCAGACTATTGCATTAGGTTGTGCACTTCAAAGCTAATATATATATACACACACACACACACACACAGACACACATATATAGTAAATGTAAACTAACATTTTAAAATATTAAAATGTGGATGGTATCAGTAGGACAGTGAACAGTGTCAGTAGATTTTATTTTTTATTATTTTTTAAAATAATTTTTTACAGCATTTTTTATTTACAATTCTTTTAACCACTTGCTTACTGGCACTTAAACCCCCCTCCTGCCCAGACCAATTTTAGGCTTTCAGCGCTGTCGCATTTTGAATCACAATTGCGCAGTCGTACCCCAACAAAATTTTTATCATTTTTTCCCCACAAATAGAGCTTTCTTTTGGTGGTATTTGATCACCTCTGCTGTTTTTATTTTTTCCGCTATAAACAAACAAAGTGCGACAATTTTGAAAAAAGAACAATATTTTTTACTTTTTGTTATAATAAATATCAATAAAAAATATAAAAAAAAAATTATTCATTGGGTTTGGCCGATATATATATATTCTTCTACATATTTTTGGTAAAAAAAAAAAATCGCAATCGGCGTTTATTGATTGGTTTGCGCAAAAGTTATTGCATCTACAAACTATGGGAATTGATTTATTTTATTAATTAATTTATTTATTTTTTATTTAATAGTAATGGCGCTGATCTGCGATTTTTATCGGGACTTTGATATTGGGGCGGACATGTCGGACATTTTTTACACTTTTTTGGGACCAATGACATTTATACAGCGATCAGAAATTTAAATGTCCACTGATTACTGTATAAATGTCATTGGCAGTGAAGGGGTTAACACTAAGGGGGCAGTGAAGGGGTGAACTGTGTTCCAAGGGTGTGTTCTAACTGTGGGGGCTTGGGGCTGGCAAGGACATAACAGATCTAACTGATCCCAGTGACAGGGCTCAGTAGATCTGCTATGTCTCCTTCACAGAACGGAGAACCGCCGTGTTTACATCGGCAGTTCCCCATTCTGCAGCTCTGACAGGCGTTCGTGGGTCTCGAGCGGACATCGAGTCCGCCCGACCCGCGGGCATGCCGACGCAGTGTGTGCCGCCACCTGTGAGCACGCACAAGGGTGAGCATGCACAAGGGTGGACGTCCATGGACGTCCACCTGGCAATTGAGATTCGCGCTGTAGCCATCTTTCGGCTACAGCGTGGATCTGAAGGAGTTAAGAGCCCTACTGGGGGCTTTGGTGAAATATCAGGGGTCTAAACAGACCCCTGATATCTCACATTTGCGACAGTAAAAGGGGCAGAGGACAAATTTCCCAGCTCCACTGGACAGTGAATGAATGGGAAACCCTCTGTACTGAGCAGCTTCCTGTTCATTCACAAACTGAAGCCTGGTAAACACAGTTTACCAGGCTTCAGTTATGAATGAACACAGTGAGTTATCTGTACCAATCACTCACATTCATTCATGCTCATTCAGAAAAGGAAGCATGCTCAGGAAGCAGGAGGAATCTACGCCTCATGGGTAGTGATTTGGGTGTGCCCAGGCACATCTGGCACACCCCCTGTGAACGCCTATGTCTGCTTGGGTGATGGAGGATGAGGATGGTTTTGTAAGCTAGGCCACCACCTCCTCTGCATGCTATGGCTGGATAGCACAGGCAACATCACTAAACAGAGAAAATTGAGACCTGCCTGAGGATGGACCACGTCCACTTTTGCATGTGAACACATACACTGCTGGCCCCCTTACAGTGGCATGGGAACGTCTGCCTCTCCTTGTTGGCCTCCCAGACATGATCGGGGGCTTATTACTGAAATGTAACAGACGGAGAAATGTGTAATTGAATGCACTTTATTCAATGGAAAGTGGTGTTTGGTGCACTTTAACTTGAAAACTGCTGCTGACAGATAACACACAGCAACCCAAAAAAAAAAAGGGGAGGGGGTGTACAGCACCGTATAAAGCACTAAATGTAGTGTAATGGAGTGTAAAACACTGCACTACAAAGACACACTCCAAAGACACACTACAATATACTGTCGTAAAACTACACTGACGCACTTCAATATACTGCAGTAAAACTGCACTGATGCACTACAATATACTGCAGTAAAATTGCACTGATGCACTACAATATACTGCAGTAAAACTGCACTGATGCTCTACAATATAATTCACTAAAAGTGGACTGATGCACTACAATATAATTCTGTAAAAGTGCACTGACGCACTACAATATAATGCAGTAAAGTGCACTGATGTACTATAATATACTTCAGTAAAAGTGCACTCACGCACTACAATATACTGTCGTAAAAGTGCACTCACGCACTACAATATACTGCAATAAAACTGCACTGATGCACTACAATTCAGTAAAAGTGCACTGACGCACTGCAATATAATGCAGTAAAAGTGCACTGATTTACTACAATATACTGCAGTAAAAGTACACTCATGCACTACAATATACTGCCGTGAAAGTGCACTGATGCATTACAATACACTGCAGTAAAAGTGCACTGATGCACTACAATATACTGCAGTAAAAGTGCACTGACATGCTACAATATACTGCACTCACACACTACAAATATAGTGCCGTAAAAGTGCACTGATGCACTACAATATACTGCAGTAAAAGCGCACTGACACAGTACAATATACTGCAGTAAAAGTGCAGTGACGCACTACAATATACTGCTGTATAACTTCAGTGTCAAACTGCAATATACTGCAGTAAAACTGCCCTGACTCACTCCACTGACACTAAAGTAAAAAAGTAAGGTCGCACTACACCGTCGCTGCATTATCACTATATTCACACTACAATAACACTCTACACTTGCAATAGAATCAAAATAGCACACTATAGCACACTTGTAGCAATGAACAGGGCCTTGTTCTATCTCCACTTCAACATCACACTGCAAATGGTTCCTCTGAGAAGGAACGTTTTATAATGTGGCGTGGGTCTATGTGCAATGAGTAGAGATGAGTGAACACCTGGACGTTCGAGTTCTGCGGGTCCGAACGAACTTTGGGAAAAAGTCCGGGTTCGGCACCGAACGTTGCCCGAACGTTATCCCAGACCCCGAGCCCCATTGAAGTCAATGGGGACCCGAACTTTTAGGCACAAAAATGGCTGTAACAAAGTCCTGGCAAGTGCTAGAGGGCTGCAAAAGGAAGTAAAATGGGGGTAAGAGTAGGGCAAGTGCCCTACAAAAAAATGGGGATAGGGAAAATAAATTAAAATCAAATAAACTAGGAGATGATTTTTGAACAATAATGTGTCACAGCTGCAGCTAGAACAATAATCTGTCCCTCTAAGCAGAAGCCTCTACCTAGTGCAGTCAGATCGCTCAAAGCAGCAGTATGTGAAATCTCAAATTACTCCCACAATCGTTGTGTACGATCCCACAATCTGATCGTTGTGTACGGTCATAACGATCGTTGTGTTATGAAGGGTTTGATCTGCAATCTGTCACTCAAAGCAGCAGTATGACTTCCGGTTCCGGCGCCTCATGGAGTAGCTGCACGCTTGCTCTGCTCCCACAGCTAGCCTCCAAAAGCCTTCTATAAAGCCTAAATCCCTGCACCAAAAGATCGGGTCAGCACCAGAGGAGTCCCAGACCACCAGATGGAATGATACCTTGACAAGGGTTCGTCCCGGACACCCGTTCAACAGAAGGGATCTGAAGACTCGCATCAGGCCGCGGCGCCTGTCATGGCGACCACACCGGGGGGGAACGATCGTTCCTTCATTGGTATCCGAACCTTCGGACCTTGCAACGAATGCGGGCACCTTCAACACCGAACTGATAGCTCAAGCTGTAGCAGCAATTCTCGCCCCCACGATCACAGCCACAGTGGAAAAAGCGGTCCAGGATGGCCTGGCTCAGCTACACAAAGAACTGAGACTACAGGCATCTCGCCTAACTGAAGCGGAGCAGAGAATCTCCCATGTGGAAGAAGAACTGTATAACACCCAGGACTCTGACTGGGCACAAGACACCCAAATAAAACTCATAATAGAGAAGCTCGAAGACCTTGAGAACAGGTCAAGAAGGAGTAATTTGAGGTTCATTGGGATTCCTGAATCGGTCTCCAACACAACATTATCCCACTTCAAAATTCCAGAAGCCCTAGGCCTGCGGGGCCCCTGCCAAGTGGAATGGGCACACAGATTGGGTCCACCAGGCTCAGAGCGAAACACGCCAAGACCAGCCATTGCCAAATATCTCAACTATGCTGACAAACATGGCATTCTACAGAAGTTCCGCCAAACAAAATCCCTCACAAGTGACGGGGAAAGAATTCTGATTTTCGCGGATTACTCTGCTGAGGTGGCAAAAAAGAGGAAGTCCTTTCAACCTATCTGCGCTGAACTGAGGCACCAGATTCACTGTAGCCTTCCCAGCTACACTTTGTCTCAAGGCCCGTCAGGGGAACAATTGTTGTTCACCGACCCCTCAGAAGCTGACAGGTTCCTTCGCTCTCTAGCAACCCCCTCATATGCCGCCATGGCGTCCAAAGACCTGAAAGCCCAACGTGCCCTAGATCAGAGAAGTCCCAGGAAAGACTCAGCCAAGAGATTGAGAACCAACGGCTCGTGCAACAAAGCTATGGAGACCTCCACCTAATCTGACCGGCACAATCGAGGGTCTCTCCACAGCCTCCCTCTTCAAAGTCCTGATCAGATGAGTATATCACCACTTACCTTAGGATACTTATAAATACCTACAACTTCTGCTCGTTCTTCACTGGTCACTCGCACTGACCACGGCCATTCTTATAATAATCTTGGTTGCTTGTCCTCTTAATGGGATTCTTCCCCTCTCCCACGAGATATCCAGCTATGTCCCAATTGGCACAGTCAGTGTCAATTGTTTCTACCTACTGCCTTAGTCTACTTTAGAAGACTGAACAGCTGACTGCTCTCTTTGCATTATACCTGTTTGCTTATTAATCAATTTTCTTATGATCGTTTGCTTTATCCCTTCGCCTCCTTCCACACGGTCTGCCTCCTAAGCATGCAAGCCCAAATTATAATCTCGGGACCGCCTCCCAGAGGTCCATGACGACCTGACATCAGCTCAAAACATGACATAAGGGTCGAGTTACTTTTCTCTTTGATGAGGCTATGCTTTTAGGGAACAGTTTTTCCTGCAGTACGACCACGTGGAAGAAAGTGAAGTGCTTACTATGTTGGTTTGATTTTGAATGCATAACCGCTATCCACACTGCTACCATTACACCCCCTTACCTGCTGCATACCCATCCCATCCCCTCCTGTCCCCCAGTTGGCATTGACACCCAGATCTGCCCTGCTACATCCCATTCAAACAACCTCTACCAGTCATATGAGCCCTCGGGCCAACTGTCACCCAATCCGAATGCTCTGCCTAACATCAATCATTTGTTTCTAGACCCCCCATGAAAATAATATTGTGGAATGTTAAGGGACTCAGGTCCCCCAACAAGCGCATGAAGGTGCTGAGGCATCTTCAGCGCCTTCGTGCAGATGTAGCTTTAATTCAGGAATCACACCTGCCTTCATGTGACTTTTGGCGGATGAAAAAATTATGGGTGGGCACAGTTCTAAGGTCAGGGGCGGTGGGAAGGAAAGCCTAATCCTTCTACACAAAAAATTCTCAGGACAGGTTACGGCCACAGACACCGATACTCACGGCAGAATGATCACGATACAGGTCAAGTGGGCAACCAAAAATCTCTCAATCACCAATATCTACGCCCCAAACAGCCCAGGACCCCCTTTTTTTGCTGATCTCTCCACTCACCTCCTGGGGCACCCTCTTTCCCTGCAGGTGGTGGGAGGAGACTTTAATTCCCTCATGGACACATTAGGAGATAAATCCTCTCCCTCCTCCCCACCCCCGAATACCCATCCGCATACACAGACCACAACTCTTCTAACGGAGACCATAGAATCACTGTCTCTACTGGACGCGTGGAGACTCCAACACCCAGTAGACCGTGACTTCCCATATTTCTCACCACTGCATAGGACCTTATCCAGGATAGACTACATATTCATATCGGAGTCTATGCTACCCTTACTGACAGACTCTGAGATACACGCCATGGCCATCTCCGACCACGCGCCCATTTCGATCTCACTGGCAGACCACATTAATACACCAACTCCGAATATATGGAGATTCCCAGCTCATCTTGCAGCCATGCCCGACTTCCAGTCTTATATTCGAGCAGCCTGGGATGAGTACTCTCTTATGAACCATGCTCATCAGTCAGACCCCAACCTCTTTTTGGAAGCGGGGAAAGCTTTTCTGAGAGGAAAGGTGATATACTATGCAGCCTCACATAAACGCAGATCTTTAGCGAAATATCGCACAGCCAGTCTCCAACTACAAGCAGCCCAAACAGCATTAGCCATCAATAACAACCAGGCTAACAGAGATAACTGGCAAACTGCCAAGAGAGCCTTTGACCTCTGGGCAGACACAATAGAGCTTTCCAAGAGAGCCCTGTCGGATGCCAAGTTCTACCAGCACGAAAACAAATCCGGAAAATTACTAGCCAGACTATGCAAAGACACCTTTACCCCGACACATATCTCTGCTCTCACCGATAAGCAAGGCCATACGCACACTGACCCCTCGGCAATAGCCAATACCATGTTAGAATTCTACACCTCCCTTTACTCGCCTGACAAGATAGACAAACACAAAACCGCTCAATTCCTAAGCCAAATAAAGATCCCCATGATTACGGAGGACCAACTCCAACTACTGAACGCCCCCATCACCCAAACTGAAATCCTGAAGGCTATACAAACTACGTCCCCCAACAAAGCACCGGGACCAGACGGCTTTACTGGGGATTTCTATAAATCATTAAAAAAACGTTCTGGCACCGACCCTGTCCAAAGTATACGACCACATTTGGTCTGGCGGGCGCTACTTACCCACAGGCAATCTAGCGATCATTAAACTTCTCAGTAAGAAAGGCAAAGACCCACTCGCCCCGGGTTCCTACCGCCCCATATCATTGTTAAATTTAGACGCCAAATTTCTCTCAAAAATCATAGCAGCCAGATTAGCGGACATTATCCCCTCTATCATACACCCCGCCCAATCGGGTTTTGTCCGAGGACGAAATGCGACCTTGAACATTTGCAAAGTGATAACGGTACTGGAACACGCAAAAACCCACCCTACTCAGGGATCGGCCATCATAATTCTGGACACAGAAAAGGCATTTGATAATGTCAGTTTCGAATGGCTCTTCTCAGTCCTAAGAGCACTACATTTCCAAGGCCCATTCCTCCACACGATACAGCAAATGTACACCTGCCCTTCGGCTAGGATAGTAGCGGTCGGCATAATAAGCCTGGAGTTCCGCCTACACAAGGGCACGAGACAGGGATGCCCCCTGTCCCCCCTCCTGTTTAATCTAGCCCTGGAACCGCTATCTAGATATCTCATTGAGAAAGCCCCCTTACATGGCATCAAGGTAGGAGATCAGGAGATACGCACAGCTTTGTTCGCCGATGATGTACTCATATTCACCTCGAACCCTGCCAAGGACATTCATGTAATCAAAAACACCTTTGACGCTTTTCAAAATATCTTGGGACTACACATAAATTACTCCAAAAGTGAGGTATTACCTCTAGGTACCACCAAAAATTTTCCTTGGGCCTCTTCCTCCCCCTTCCCTATAACACACACCCACATCACCTACTTAGGTATACAAATTGGCAAAACCCCCTCCTCCCTATATTCCTTAAATTATCCCCCGCTATTCACGAAGATAACTCAGGAACTGTCGCGGTGGGCAGGGCTCCCGTTATCGCTTCTGGGGAGATGCCGTCTTTTTAAGATGGTTAGCTTTGCCAAACTCTTATACCCATTACAAACCCTACCTTTACTCATAAAGCACAGAGACATCCAACTCTTAAAACTCGGCAGTTGTAAAATTCCTATGGCAGGGCAATAAACCACGTATCTCACAAGCAACGCTATACTCTCCCAGGGGCGATGGCGGAGTTGGTCTACCGCACATCAGATTATATAATATTGCTTGCCTCCTCCGTGCAGGTCTGGACTGGATAGCAAACACATTGAGGTACTCCAACTACTCTCTGGAATTAGCCATGCCCAAGCCATTTACCCTATCGGGCCTGCTCCACTCACAATGGGGTCGCCTCCCGACCCACCTACACCAGAACTTACTATTGAGAGACACGGCGATTGCATGGAGAGAATCCAGAAAACTCCAGAAGCTGTCACCTCATATATCGCGATAGCTACCCATCACAGGCAACCCACAGTTCCCGGCAGCTCAAGACAGCGCAATCTTCCAATTATGGTCTTCACGTGGCTTAACCCATATGGCATCTCTCTATGACGAGAGCTCTGGCAAACCGATTCCCTTCCAGGACATAAGCAAGACCTACAATCTGCCTCCTTCCCACATCTTCCAATATTCCCAATGCCTGAGTTTCATACGCTCAAACCATAAACCTGCTGCTCTGCCTTTCAATCTTTCCTTCACTGATCAGCTACTTGCCAAAGGATCTTTCACCATATCAGCCATATACAGACCACTCATCCAAAGGTCTCTATCTCTACCATTGGAACCAAATGGTCGAAAGACTTTCCTATGGAAAACCTAGCCGACAAGCTACATCAGGGCTACAATTCGACCCTGCGTCATACAACCTGTGAACTTTGGAAGGAAACCCAATTGAAGCTACTCCATAGAGCCTTCATACCCTTCATCAGAAACAAAGAGGACTCAAAAATGGAACTGTGCCCCTGGTGCCCCTCTGCCAAGCTTTCACTGGCACACCACTTCTGGTTCTGCACTTCCACCCATTCCTTTTGGACAAAAGTAGTGGATTTCATGCACAGAGTATCGGGCTTAACAGTCCCAAAGACCCCTGAGTTACTACTATTTGGTTATCTGGACCAAACCAATCTGCACCCACTGCCGGTCGCGAAAGCTCTTTCCTATATACCTTGGATCCAAACATGCCTCTTGGCGGCCCGCAAGATAATTCTGAAATGCTGGACACAACCAACTGGCCCTTGTATGCCCATGGTGGACAAGGACCTTACCTGGCTACTATATATGGACAGACTTACCTCCAACTCTCCGAATGCCTCAACAGAGCGCAGATTCCGTACCAAATGGACCCCCTTCATGAGGGCGGTCCTCACGAGAGAGGAAATAGAGGTCATTGAAAAAGCCCCACATAGATACCATATCAACAGACAGCAAGCTCATCAGGAGCCCTGAAGGGGATTGCTTCTCCTTCCTCTCTTGTGGGACACTGCCTCATGTGGGACTCCAAACTTCCACGAGATTCTTCTTTCCGTGTATTCATTGTATTTTTCGTATATTTTTGCTCTATCTTTTTCCTGGGTTCATATGGCAACGTAAGATAATTTGGCACCACCTTCCTAATACGGATCCAAACGCTCGGATAGGTTTGGAGCGCAACTACCCCCCCCACCACCCACGAATAAGCCCTCATAAATGCCGATCCCCCCTACTTCATCATCCCCTCATTGCCTTTCCTATACCATCGCCCTTCCTCCACCTCCCTCTGGGTATGCAGCACCTTATCCCTCAACCCCCCGCCCCTGCCCTGCTCCCTCCCCCCCCCTCTTCCTGCACTATATGTACATCTACTATACTAAGCTCTCTTCTATGACCTCGATTTCATCCTAGATTCAGAAATCTCTTGTCATATTTACTATTATATTGTACTTTTTGGTATTTGTACCTGTGAAAATCTTCAATAAATATTAAAATAAAAAAAAAAGCAGCAGTATGTGAAATCTCAAATTACTCCCACAATCTGATTGTTGAGTACGATCGTGGCGATCGTTGTGTTATGCAGAGTTTGATCTGCAATCTATCACTCAAAGCAGCAGTATGTGAAATCTCAAATTTCTGCAATCTGTCCCTCAGAGCAACAGTAGTAGTAATCTCAGGATGCAGGATCAGATGTTAAAATGTCTGCAATCTGTCCCTCACAAAAACGCCAGCAGCATCCTCTCCCTACACTAACCCAAGAGCATGTGACATGCAGCACTGTGACTCCAGCCTGATATAGAGGCTGGGTCACATGATGCACTGGCCAATCACAGCCATGCCATTAGTAGGCTTCTAAGGGCAAACAAGTGAAACGCTTGTTGATTGGCTGCCCTGCAGCTATTCAACATGTGTGATCAACTACCAGAACCAAGAACCCGTACCCGAACGTTTTCTGAAACGTCCGTGTTCAGGTCCGGGTTCGCTCAACACTAGCAAAGAGCCATGATTGGGCACAGACATCATTACTTTCTCCATTCATGGCTCTGACAGTGCTCTGTGCCCTTATTGGGCAAAGCCTTAATAGCTTCAGTCAATCAGGGACTAGAATGCATTGTGCGGTGCGCAATACATTGTGAAGCATTTGGTGGGCCGAACAAACGGTTGAACACTCTGACAACTCGGGTGTTTGCGCCAAACTTTTGCTCGAACTGTTCACCAAGCACTATATATATATATATATATATATATATATATATATATATATATATACATACATACATACACACACACACACACACACACACACACACACAGGGGATTATTTACTACACCGCTCAGGCGCACATTTGCGCAACTGTGCGCTATTTAAAGGCAGATATGCGCAAATATCGGTGAATAGCGCACATATGGAATTCACTATACCGGCTGGCATTAAATAACGGCCAAACTTGAATTTACTATAGTGGCCAGGTCACAGATAACGCCCAACTCCTTACTCCAACCCAGACCTGGAGTTGTGCAAATTGAAATAATGTTTGGAGCATGATCTGATCCCCTAAATTGTGCTAACATATGCGGTATATTGTTTAAAGATAATCTGCTTTTAAACTGTGTGAAAAAGTGATTTCTACACTCTAAAAAGTCTGAGAAGAGATAAATACCCTGTCACCTTACTCCTAAGCACAGAGCACAGCTGAGCACAACTGAGCATGCTCAGACACAAAACAACTCTCAAAATAACTCTCATGGAGTAATTTCTTTAGTGGTTAGTAAATACCAAAATGTGAGTTATTTTACACACATTTTTTGGGAGTGAAGATGAGAGTTATTTTGCCAAGTGCAAGTTTCTGCCATTCATTCTAATGGTACAATTGTTACTTTCTCAAATCCATTTCATGTTGAAAAGAAATGTATCTTTCTCTCAAAGAAATTCTCCTGGCAACAATGTTGCACATTTTATAATCTATTTTGTTTTTAAGAATGCTAGAATGTGAAATATCTTCATGTTTTGTAAATATTTTTTTTTTCTTGGTCAATTTCACTTTGCTGCTGTCCATGTCCCAAAAATATTTCCCCCAAACTCACACAGATGTCTTTACAAACCATAAACAATACCATTGCTTATGGAAATTTACATTTTTTTTTTTTTGAGAAAAACTTCAAATAGCACTGAAGAAATCCATAAGAATACATCCGAACTTGTCATGTTGTTCAAACACAAACAATACCATTGCTTATGCAAATGTCAAATTAGTGTAATTTATTAATTTAACCACGTCCTTACCG
>BLSH010112748.1:8906-21625 GCA_018402905.1 Glandirana rugosa
CCACAGTAACGTTCATACGTATACAACACACACTCTTTATTGAACAACAAATTGTTAAAACACATTTTTTTTTTTTTAAGAAGTAAAACGTTTCTTAACACCCTTTTTTAACGATGTTAATTTTGATGTTGTTTTTGAGTGGTACGGGGAATGATTTTTGGAACCTTACAGATGAAAGGTTTTTCCTCATTAAACCCCCCATAACATGAAAGGACCAAACAATCCCAGAGTTCTTTACTCTATCCACCAGTCATCTCAACTCGCTTGGAGACCTTCAAGCCCAAGACGACCAGGCAGGCTTGAAGCCCTGTTTCAGGCCCAGGCCCAGGCCCGTGCGATCGTTCGGGTTCCGTCCGGACCCGGACCCGGACCCGGACTTTGTCCCGAAGTTCGGACGGACCAGCAGAACCCGAACTTCCAGAGGTTCGCTCAACTCTACTGACCACCTATCTCATTTCTTGAGACCCTAACAAACCAGGAAAGTACAATACCCCCCAAATTACTCCTTTTTGGAAAGTAGACATTCCAAGGTTTTTAGTAAGGGGCATGGTGAGTTTTTGTTGTAGTTTTAATTGTAGCAATTTTTTCCCACAATTCTTTGCAAAATGAAGAATTTTTTTTTTTTTACACAAAATTGTTAAACAACAAGTTATTTCTCACACACAACATATGCATACTTGCAATGACACCCCAAAATACATTCTGCTACTCCTCCTGAGTATGGCGATACCCCGTGTGTGAGACCTTTACACAGCCTGGCCACATACAAAGGCCTAACATTGAAGCAGCACCTTCAGGCGTTCTACGAGCATAAATTACACATCTCATTTCTTAGCCACCTATTACACTTTTGAAGGCCCTGGAACACCAGGACAATGGAATTGCTCACAAAATGACCCCATTTTGGAAAGCTAACACCCCAACGTATAATCTATGAGGCATAATGAGTCTTTTGAACATGTAATTTTTTTCCAGAAGTTTTTATAAAATGTGGAAAAAAAATGAAAACACATTTTTTTTACACAAAGCTGTCCATTAATAAGATATTTCCAACACATAGCATGTACATAGCAAAAATGACACCACAAAACACATTCTGCTACTCCTCCTGAGTATGATGATACCACATGTGTGAGACTTTTACACAGCTTGGCCACATACAGAGCCCAACATTGAAGCAGCACCTTTAGGCATTCTATGAACATAAATTACACATCTCATTTCTCAACCACCTATTACACTTTTGAAGGCCCTGGAGCACCAGGACAATGGAATTGCCCACAAAATGACCCCATTTTGGAAAGCAAACACCCCAAGGTATGTTATATGAGGCATTATGAATCTTTTGTACGGTTAAGTCTTTGAAAAACACGGAAAGAAGATAAAAACTCTATTATTTTTTACACAAAGTGGTCAATTTATAAGATATTTCTAACACATAGCATGTACATAGCAAAAATTACACCCCAAAATACATTCTGCTGTTCGTCCCCAGTATGGCGATACCACATGTGTGAGACGTTTACACAGCCTGGCCACATAGAGAGGTCCAACATGCAGGGAGCACCAACATGCGTTCTAGGAGCATAAATTACACATAAAATATCCTAATGACCTATTACAATTTGAAGGTCCTGGAGCACCAGGACAGTGGAATTACCCACAAAATGACCCCATTTTGAAAAGCAAACACCCCAATGTATATTTCATGAGGCATTATGAGTCTTTTGTACGGGTCATTTTTTTCCACAAATCTTCGGAAAATGTGGAAAGAAAATGAAAACATATTTTTTTACACAAAGTTGTCAATTTATATGATATTTCTAACACATAGCTTGTACATAGCAAAAATAACCCCCAAAATATATTCTACTACTCGTCCCGAGTATGGCGATACCACATGTGTGAGACTTTTACACAGCCCGGCCACATAGAGAAGTCCAACATTGAAGTAGTACCTTCAGACGTTCTAGGAACATAAATTACACATCTAATTTCCTTCCTACCTATCACACTTTTGAAGGTCCTGGAGCACAAGGACAGTGGAATTACCCACAACATTACTCCATTTTGGAAAGCAAACACCCCAATGTATATTTTATGAGGCATGGGCTGCAGATAGGTACTCGGGTACTCTTTTGGGCTGTAGATAGGTACTCGGGTACTCTGATGGATTAGTAAAAGGTACTCGGGTACTCTGATGGGCTGGTAAAAGGTACTCAAGTACTCTGATGGGCTGGTAAAAAGTTCTTGGGTACTCTGATGGGCTGGTGACAGGTACTCGGGTACTCAGATGGTCTGGTGCCAGGTACTTGGGTACTCAGATGGTCTGGTGCAAGGTACTTGGGTACTCAGATGGGCTAGTGACAGGCACTCGGGTACTCAGATGGGCTAGTGACAGGTACTAGGGTACTCAGATGAGCTAGTGATGGGTACTCGAGTACTCAGTTGGGCTTCTGAAAGGTACTAGGGTACTCAGATGGGCTAGTGACAGGTACTCAGATGGGCTGGTGACCGGTACTCGGGTACTCTGATGAGCTGGTGACAGGTACTCAGGTACTCAGAAGGAATGGTGACAGGTACTCGGGTACTCTGATGGGTTGGTGTCAAGTACTCGGGTACTCTAATGGGCTGCTGACAGGTACTCGGGTACTCTGATGGGCTGGTGACAGATATTCGGGTACTGTGATGGGCTGGTGACAGGTACTCGGGTACTGTGATGGGCTGGTGACAGGTACTTGGGTACTTAAATGGGTTGGTGACAGGTACTTGGGTACTCTAATGGGCTGGTGACAGGTACTTGAGTACTCTGATGGGCTGGTGACAAGTACTCAGGTATTCTCATGGGCTGGTGACAGGTACTCGGGTACTCAGATGGGTTGATGACAGGTACTCGGGTACTGTGATGGGCTGGTGACAGGTACTTGGGTACGGTGATGGGCTGGTGACAGGTACTCATGTACTTAGATGGGCTGGTGACAGGTACTCGGGTACTCTGATGGGTTGATGACAGGTACTTGGGTACTCTGATAGGCTGGTGACAAGTACACGGGTACTCTGATGGGCTGGTGACAGGTACTCTGATGGGTTGCTGATGGGTACTGTGATGGACTGGTGACAGGTACTCGGGTACTCTGATGGTCTGGTGACAGGTACTTGGGTACTCTGATGGGAAGGTGGCAGGTACTCGGGTACTCTGATGGGTTGGTGACAAGTACTCGGGTACTCTGATCGTATGGTGACAGGTACTCGGGTACTCTGATGGGCAGGTGGCAGGTACTCGGGTACTCTAATGGGCAGGTGACAGGTAATCTGTACTTTGATGGGCAGGTGACAAGTACTCGGGTACTCATATGGGCAGGTGACAGGTACTCGGGTACTCTGATGGGCAGGTGACAGGTACTCGGGTACTCCAATGGGCAGGTGACAGGTACTCGGGTACTCTGATGGGCAGGTGACAGGTACTCAGACGGGCAGGTGACAGGTACTCGGGTACTGTGATGGACAGGTTACAGGTACTTGGGTACTCTGATGGGCAAGTGACAGGTAATCTGATGGGCAGGTGACAGGTACTCGGGTACTCTGATGGGCAGGTGACAGGTACTCGGGTACTCCGATGGGCAGGTGACAGGTACTCGGGTACTCTGATGGGCAGGTGACAGGTACTCGGGTACTCTGATGGGCAGGTGACAGGTACTCAGATGGGCAGGTGACAGGTGCTCGGGTACTGTGATGGACAGGTTACAGGTACTTGGGTACTCTGATGGGCAAGTGACAGGTAATCTGATGGGCAGGTGACAGGTACTCGGGTACTCTGATGGGCAGGTGACAGGTACTTGAATACTCTGATGGGCTGGTGACAAGTACTCAGGTATTCTCATGGGCTGGTGACAGGTACTCGGGTACTCAGATGGTTTGATGACAGGTACTCGGGTACTGTGATGGGCTGGTGACAGGTACTCGGGTATGGTGATGGACTGGTGACAGGTACTCATGTACTTAGATGGGCTGGTGACAGGTACTCGGGTACTCTGATGGGTTGATGACAGGTACTTGGGTACTCTGATGGGCTGGTGACAAGTACACGGGTACTCTGATGGGCTGGTGACAGGTACTCGGGTACTCTGATGGGTTGCTGACGGGTACTGTGATGGACTGGTGACAGGTACTCGGGTACTCTGATGGTCTGGTGACAGGTACTTGGGTACTCTGATGGGCAGGTGGCAGGTACTCGGGTACTCTGATGGGTTGGTGACAAGTACTCAGGTACTCTGATCGTATGGTGACAGGTACTCAGGTACTCTGATGGGCAGGTGCCAGGTACTCGGGTACTCTAATGGGCAGGTGACAGGTAATCTGTACTTTGATGGGCAGGTGACAAGTACTTGGGTACTCATATGGGCAGGTGACAGGTACTCTGATGGGCAGGTGACAGGTACTCGGGTTCTCTGATGGACAGGTGACAGGTACTCGGGTACTCTGATGGGCAGGTGACAGGTACTCGGGTACTCCGATGGGCAGGTGACAGGTACTCAGGTACTCTGATGGGCAGGTGACAGGTACTCGGGTACTCTGATGGGCAGGTGACAGGTACTCAGATGGGCAGGTGACAGGTACTCGGGTACTGTGATGGACAGGTTACAGGTACTTGGGTACTCTGATGGACAGGTGACAGGTACTTGGGTACTCTGATGGGCAAGTGACAGGTAATCTGATGGGCAGGTGACAGGTACTAGGGTACTCTGATGGGCAGGTGACAGGTACTGGGATACTCTGATGGACAGGTGACAGGTACTCGGGTACTCTGATGGGCAGGTGACAGGTACTGGGGTACTTTTATGGGCAGGTGACAGGTACTCGGGTACTTTGATGGACAGGTGACAGGTACTCAGGTACTTTGATGCGCAGGTGACAGGTACTCAGGTACTTTGATGGGCAGGTGACAGGTACTCTGATGGGCTGTGACATGTACTTCGATGGGGTGGTGACAGGTCCTCTTTATTGGAAGGGGGCAAACAGTGTGCTTGGTGCTGACATGAATGGTTCTCAAATAACTAAAAACTCTGGGACTACTTGGTAGTACTGGCAATCAAATAAATGGAGATGGGCTCACCCGGGACACAACCTCCAACCAGGAGCGCCCTGGATGAGAACATCTCCCATCACAACTATCATCTCTCTCCTCCTCTCCCTTAGAACTCAGCAGCAACATATGCCTTCGATATGATTTTGATATTAGTTGTATCATCCTTCTCTTCTCCTTTTTTTTTTGGGGTCATGATTTACAATCAACCCTATCCAATGAACTGGGTTTATTTGACTCTCTCCACGTCTGAATGCAAAGCTATAAGTTATAATGTTTTAAAGCCACTGACACAAACTGGCTACGAATTTACATCTTATTGTTCAATATTTTGTTGATATGTCTCTATGCCATTTTATCACAAACTATGTACCATTTATTCTCAGTTGGTAAGGTTGGATCATAGGAAACAAGAGTATTGTGAGTAAAACGTTTCTTGGTGTTCCCAATTATGGTTCTTATCCTTGTCTCAACTGCATACAGTGCAGTTGCATGATGAAGGGTAGAACATTCAATCACCCTCATAATGGGGAGAGTATTGAGATTAAGGGACACCACACATGCCAGTCAGTGTTTGTGGTGTACCTTATAAAATGTCCATGTGGTCTCCTTTATATAGGTGAGACCACACAAAAAGTAAAAGACAGAATTGCCAGACATAAATACTCGATTTGTGATAAATTAACCAAGTTACCATTAGTTAAACATTTTGTGGATATGGGTTATACTGTAGCTCAGTTACGATTTATGGTCATTGAAACGATTACACACGATAGAAAAGGCGGAGATAGGGAGGCCAGATTGAGATAGAGAGAAGTCTATTGGATTAACCGTTTGGATACTTTATTTAACAGGGGGTTAAATAGGGATTTTGATTAACATCTTTTTCTTTAAACGTTTTGGGGGGTTTTGTGCAAAATGATGGGGGGTGTATGTTTATATTATGTATATTTTGTATTCCTTGCTTTATGTCTTGTATAATATGGTGTTTTTTTTTTATATCTACTTTTGATACCTATTTCTGCATGTATGTTTTATGACAGGATAAAGGAATCAGGTATCTTCTTATGATGAGTGGGGGTCTGACCGATGAGATCGCTCTGTGTATAGACTTCAAGAAGAGTAATTAGAGATCTAGTGTGGAAACATCTGAACTAATTGTCTTAATTGATTCCCCATGAGTAGAGTTGAGCGAACCCGGACTGTAAAGTTTGCGACGTAACGGACTTTAGGATGCTCATGTCCCGAACCCAAACCCGAACCCGGACATTTGAGAAAAAGTCCAGGTTCGGGATTCAGGTATGTTTTCACTCCTTTTGAATAGCTGCAGGGCAGCCAATCAACAAGCGTTTCACTTGTTTGCCCTTAGAAGCAATCACAGCCATGCCTACTAATGGCATGGCTGTGATTGGGCAGTACATCATGTGACCCAGCCTCGATATGAGCTGGAGTCACGTAGCGCTACATTTCACATGCTCTCAGGCTAGTGTAGGGAGAGGTTCATGCCGCCGCTGTGAGGGATAGATTAGCGTTATAAAATCATCTCATACTGGTATAGGGAGAGGTTCCTGCCGCTGGTGTGAGGGATAGATCAACGTTATAAAATCATCTCATACTAGTATAGGGAGAGGTTCCTGCCGCTGTTGTGAGAGATAGATTAGCGTTAAAAAATCATCTCATACTAGTATAGGGAGAGGTTCCTGCTGCTGCTGTGAGGGACTGATTACTGTTATAAAATCATCTCATACTGGTATAGGGAGAGGTTCCTGCTGCTGGTGTGAGGGACAGATTAGGGTTATAAAATCATCTCATACTGGTATAGGGAGAGGTTCCTGCTGCTGGTGTAAGGGACAGATTACCGTTATAAAATCATCTCATACTGGAGTAGAGAGAGGTTTCTGGCGGTGCTGTGAGGGACAGATTAGCGTTCTAAAATCATCTCATACTGGTGTAGGGAGAGGTTATTGTTGCTGCTGTGAAGGACAGATTAGCGTTCCAAAATCATCTCATACTGGTGTAGGGAGAGGTTCCTGGTGCTGCTGTGAGGGACAGATTATCGTTCTAAAATCATCTCATACTGGTGTAAGGAGAGGTTCCTGGAGCTGCTGTGAGGGACAGATTACTGTTATAAAATCATCTCATACTGGTATAGGGAGAGGTTCCTGCTGCTGGTATGAGGGACAGATTACCATTATAAAATCATCTCATACTGGTATAGGGAGAGGTATCTGCTGCTGGTGTGAGGGACAGATTACCGTTATAAAATCATTTCATACTGGTATAGGGAGAGGTTTCTGCTGCTGGTGTGAGGGACAGATTACCGTTATAAAATACTCTCATACTGGAGTAGAGGGAGGTTTCTGGCGGTGCTGTGAGGGACAGATTAGCGTTCTAAAATCATCTCATACTGGTGTAGGGAGAGGTTCCTGTTGCTGCTGTGAAGGACAGATTAGCGTTCCAAAATCATCTCATACTGGTGTAGGGAGAGGTTCCTGGTGCTGCTGTGAGGGACAGATTATCGTTCTAAAATAATCTCATACTGGTGTAAGGAGAGGTTCCTGGAGCTGCTGTGAGGGACAGATTAGTGTTATAAAATCATCTCATACTGGTATAGGGAGAGGTTCCTGCTGCTGGTGTGAGGGACAGATTACCGTTATAAAATCATATCATATTAGTATAGGGAGAGGTTCCTGCTGCTGGTGTGAGGGACAGATTAGTGTTATAAATTCATGTCATACTGGTATAGGGAGAGGTTCCGGCTGCTGGTGTGAAGGACAGATTACCATTCTAAAATCATCTCATACTGGTGTAGGGAGAGGTTCCTGCTGCTGGTGTGAGGGACAGATTATCGTTCTAAAATCATCTCATATTGGAGTAGGAAGAGGTTCCTGGCGGTGCTGTGAGGGACAGATTAATGTTCTAAATTCATCACATACTGGAGCAGGAAGAGGTTTCTGGCGGTGCTGTGAGGGACAGATTAGTGTTATAAAATCATCTCATACTGGAGTAAGGAGAGGTTCCTGGCAGTGCTGTGAGGGACAGATTATCGTTCTAAAATCATCTCATACTGGAGTAGGGAGAGGTTCCTGGCGGTGCTGTGAAAGACGGATTAGCATTCTAAAATCATCTCATACTGGAGTAGGGAGAGGTTCCTGGCGGTGCTGTGAGGGACAGACTATAGTTCTAAAAACACCTCATACTATAGTAGGGAGAGGTTCCTGGTGGTGCTGTGAGGGACAGATTAGTGTTCTAAAATCATCTCATACTGGAGTATGGAGAGGTTCCTGGTGGTGTTGTGAAGGACAGATTATCGTTCTAAAATCATCTAATACTGGAGTAGGGAGAGGTTCCTGGCGGTGCTGTGAGGGACAGATTATCGTTCTAAAATCATCTCATACTGGTATAGGCAGAGGTTACTGGAGCTGCTGTGAGGGACAGTTTACCATTATAAAATCATATCATAATAGTAAAGGGAGAGGTTCCTGCTGCTGGTGTGAGGGACAGATTAGTGTTATAAAATTATCTCATACTGGTATAGGGAGAGGTTCCTGCTGCTGGTGTGAGGGACAGATTAGTGTTATAAAATTATCTCATACTGGTATAGGGAGAGGTTCCTGCTGCTAATGTGAGGGACAGATTGCTGTTATAAAATCATCTCATACTGGAGTAGTGAGAGATTCCTGATGGTGCTGTGAGGGACAGATTAGCGTTCTAAAATCATCTCATCCTGGAGAAATGAGAGGTTTCGGCGGTGCTGTGAGTGACAGATTAGCTTTCTAAAATCATATCATACTAGTATAGGGAGAGGTTCCTGCTGCTGGTGTGAGGGACAGATTATCATTCTAAAATCATCTCATACTGGAGTGGGGAGAGGTTCCTGGCGGTGCTGTGGGGGACAGATTATCATTCTAAGATCATCTCATACTGGAGTAGGCAGAAGTTCCTGGTGTTGCTGTGAGGGACAGATTAGCGTTCTAAAATCATCTCATACTGGAGTAGGGAGAGGTTCCTGGCGGTGCTGTGAGGTACAGATTATCATTCCAAAATTTTCTCATACTGGAGTAGAGAGAGGTTCCTGGCGGTGCTTTGAGGGACAGATTAGTGTTCTAAAACCATCTCATACTTGATTAGGGAGAGGTTCCTGGCAGTGCTGTGAGGGAAAGATTAGTGTTCTAAAATCATCTCATACAGATGTAGGGAGAGGTTCCTGCTGCTGATGTGAGGGACAAATTATCATTCTGAAATCAACTCATACTGGAGTAGGGAGAAGTTCTTGGCGGTGCTGTGAAGGACAGATTGGCATTCTAAAAACATCTCATACTGGTGTAGGGAGAGTTTCCTGCTGCTGGTGTGAGGGACAGATCATTGTTCTAAAATCATCTCATACTGGAGTAGGGAGAGGTTCCTGGTGGTGCTGTCAGGGACAGATTAGTGTTCTAAAATCATCTCACACTGGTGTAGGAGAGGTTCCTTTTGCTGCTGTGAGGGACAGATTATTGTTCTAAAATCATCTCATAATGGACTAGGGAGAGGTTCCTGACGGTGCTGTGAGGGACAGATTATTGTTCTAAAATCATCTCATACTGCTGTAAGGAGAGGTTCCTGGAGCTGCTGTGAGGGACAGATTACCGTTATAAAATCATCTCATATTGGTATAGGGACAGGTTCCTGCTGCTGGTGTGAGGGACAGATTACCGTTGTAAAATCATGTCATACTGGTATAGGGAGAGGTTCCTGCTGCTGGTGTGAAGGACAGATTACCGTTCTAAAATCACCTCATACTGGTATATGGAGAGGTTCCTGCTGCTGCTGTGAGGGACAGATTATCGTTCTAAAATCATCTCATACTGGAGTAGGTAGAGGTTCCTGGCGGTGCTGTGAGGGACAGATTAGTGTTCTAAAATCATCTCATTCTGGAGTAGGGAGAGGTTTCTGGCAGTGCTGTGAGGGACAGATTATCGTTCTAAAATCATCTCATACTGGAGTAGGAAGAGGTTCCTGGCGGTGCTGTGAGGGAAAGATTATCATTCTAAAATCTTCTCATACTGGAGTAGGGAGAGGTTCCTGGCGGTGCTGTGAAGGACAGATTAGCATTCTAAAATCATCTCATACTGGAGTAGGGAGAGGTTCCTGGCAGTGCTGTGAGGGTCAGATTATCGTTCTAGAAACATCTCATACTGGAGTAGGGAGAGGTTCCTGGTGGTGCTGTGAAGGACAGATTATTGTTCTAAAATCATCTAATACTGGAGTAGGGAGAGGTTCCTGGTGGTGCTGTGAGCGACAGATTAGCATTCTAAAATCATCTCATACTGGTGTAGGGAGAGGTTCCTGCTGCTGATGTGAGGGACAGATTGCTGTTATAAAATCATCTCATACTGGAGTAGTGAGAGATTCCTGACGGTGCTGTAAGGGACAGATTAGCGTTCTAAAATCATCTCATACTGGAGAAATGAGAGGTTTTGGCGGTTCTGTGAGCAACAGATTAGCTTTCTAAAATCATATCATACTAGTATAGGGAGAGGTTCCTGCTGCTGGTGTGAGGGACAGATTATCATTCTAAAATCATCTCATACTGGAGTGGGGAGAGGTTCCTGGCAGTGCTGTGGGGGACAGATTATCACTCTAAGATCATCTCATACTGGAGTAGGGAGAAGTTCCTGGTGTTGCTGTGAGGGACAGATTAGCGTTCTAAAATCATCTCATACTGGAGTAGGGAGAGGTTCCTGGCGGTGCTGTGAGGTACAGATTATCATTCTAAAATTATCTCATACTGGAGTAGAGAGAGGTTCCTGGCGGTGCTTTGAGGGACAGATTAGCGTTCTAAAACCATCTCATACTTGATTAGGGAGAGGTTCCTGGCAGTGCTGTGAAGGAAAGATTACTGTTCTAAAATCATCTCATACTGGTGTAGGGAGAGGTTCCTGCTGCTGATGTGAGGGACAAATTATCATTCTGAAATCATCTCATACTGAAGTAGGGAGAGGTTCCTGGCGGTGCTGTGAAGGACAGATTAGCATTCTAAAAACATCTCATACTGGTGTAGGGAGAGTTTCCTGCTGCTGGTGTGAGGGACAGATCATTGTTCTAAAATCATCTCATACTGGAGTAGGGAGAGGTTCCTGGTGGTGCTGTCAGGGACAGATTAGTGTTCTAAAATCATCTTATACTGGTGTAGGAGAGGTTCCTGCCGCTGCTGTGAGGGACAGATTATCGTTCTAAAATCATCTCATAATGGACTAGGGAGAGGTTCCTGACGGTGCTGTGAGGGACAGATTATTGTTCTAAAACCATCTCATACTGGTGTAAGGAGAGGTTCCTGGAGCTGCTGTGAGGGACAGATTACCGTTATAAAATCATCTCATACTGGTATAGGGACAGGTTCCTGCTGCTGGTGTGAGGGACAGATTACCGTTATAAAATCATGTCATACTGGTATAGGGAGAGGTTCCTGCTGCTGGTGTGAAGGACAGATTACCGTTCTAAAATCACCTCATACTGGTATATGGAGAGGTTCCTGCTGCTGATGTGAGGGACAGATTATCGTTCTAAAATCATCTCATACTGGAGTAGGGAGAGGTTCCTGGCGGTGCTGTGAGGGACAGATTAGTGTTCTAAAATCATAGGTCATACTCTACTAAAATCTTGTGATTAGACAGGGAGTGTCGTGGCGGTCCTTGGAGAGGGATGAGGTCATACTCTACTAAAATCTTGCTATTAGACAGGGAGTGTCGTGACGGTCCTTGGAGAGGGATGAGGTCATACTCTACTAAAATCTTGTGATTAGACAGGGTGAGGGACAGATTATCGTTCTAAAATCATCTCATACTGGAGTAGGGAGAGGTTCCTGGCGGTGCTGTGAGGTACAGATTATCATTCTAAAATTATCTCATACTGGAGTAGAGAGAAGTTCCTGGCGGTGCTTTGAGGGACAGATTAGCATTCTAAAACCATCTCATACTTGATTAGGGAGAGGTTCCTGGCGGTGCTGTGAAGGAAAGCTTAGTGTTCTAAAATCATCTCATTCTGGTTTAGGGAGAGGTTCCTGGCAATGTTTTGAGGGACAGATTAGCGTTCTAAAACCATCTCATACTTCATTAGGGAGAGGTTCCTGGCGGTGCTGTGAAGGAAAAATTAGTGTTCTAAAATCATCTCATTCTTTTGTAGGGAGAGGTTCCTGCTGCTGATGTGAGGGACAAATTATGATTCTGAAATCATCTCATACTGGAGTAGGGAGAGGTACCTGGCGGTGCTGTGAAGGACAGATTAGCATTCTAAAAACATCTCATACTGGTGTAGGGAGAGTTTCCTGCTGCTGGTGTGAGGGACAGATCATTTATCATTCTAAAATCATCTCATAATGGACTAGGGAGAGGTTCCTGACGGTGCTGTGACGGACAGATTATTGTTCTAAAATCATCTCATACTGGTATAGGGACAGGTTCCTGCTGCTGTGTGAGGGACAGATTACCGTTATAAAATCATGTCATACTGGTATAGGGAGAGGTTCCTGCTGCTGGTGTGAAGGACAGATTACCGTTCTAAAATCACCTCATACTGGTATATGGAGAGGTTCCTGCTGCTATGAGGTCATACTCTACTAAAGTCTTAGTATTAAACAGGGAGTGTAGTCGTCGTC